>JAQZBX010046962.1:0-20623 GCA_029593785.1 Cabassous unicinctus | reverse complement strand
TGCTGAAGATGGTACTAAAACTTGATTTTTTGGATAATTTCATGTTAAAGTTAGCTTAGAGCTAAGTTAGTCAGATAATGTAGAGAAAATTAACATTTCAGGGAAAGAACAATGTGAGCTCTTCCACGAAGGGGAGAAACCCAACTATGTGTAAGGGATGAATATATGATTTAGATTTAGAAAAGTTCAAATCCCGTATCAATGATTACAAATGAAACCTTTAACCTGTCATGGAAACATATCAAATGATAAACTTTGAAATTTTCCTTTAAATATTTTTGAAGGGAGGGAAAGCCTTATTCAAGGTATTTCAATTATTTCCAGCCCCTCTGACAAAGATATGCTAATTGTAGACATATATTCAGGGAATTGCATTCAGTAGGTTTCAAGTTGTTTTGTTAATTAGTAAAATATTTCACTGTGAGAGTATGACTGCATGTTATAATCTGATGGCTTTAAATATTTAACTAATATAAATGAATTAAATTTTTTCTCATTTGTTGCACACAAAGAAACTATAAAATTCAAACAGTAACTTATTTAAAACCAGTACACATGTTGTGAGTTTGTTAATAATGAACCTATTTTTCCAAGATAGAAAAAAAACAATGCTATCGTATTCAAGATATGAAATAATTGCCTCCAATGTCATAGTTATCACGTCCTATTAATGAAAGTTTTAATTCAATCATGCCTAACTTAAAACCTGTGAGTTTTGAACTTTATCATGGTTTCTCCTGGGACATAGTTCACTGGATTTCAGCAGGAAAAACACAGATAGTGAAACTATTTTGATGTGATGATGTGATATTTGGTACAAACATGACTTTGAAAAAAGTTCAGACCTAACTGCACACTTTTGTATTTCAAACGATTTTGTTAAGAAGGTGAAAAGACAGACAACTCAATGGGAAAAAAAAAATTCAGAAACCATATATCTGATAACATATATCTCTATGTTATATAAAGAGATTACACAACTTAATGACAAAATGACAAGCTGCCCAATTAAACAATGGGCAAAAGAATTGAACAGACATTTTTCTGAAGTGGAAATACAAATCCCAAAAGGCACTTGAAAAGATGTTCAATATCACTATCTATTAGGGAAATGCAGATCAAAACTACAATGAGATATCATCTCACACCATACAGAATGGCCATTATTTAAAAAAAAAACAAAAACCAGAAAGCTACAAGTGCTGGAGAGGATGTGGAGAAATAGGAACACTGCTTCACTGTTGGTAGGAGTGCAAAATTGTGCAGCCTTTGTTGAAGATTTGGCTGTCCTTCAGAAATCTTAATATAGAACTCCCATGTGATTCAGCAATCCCACTGCTCGAAATATGTTCAGAAGAAATGAAAGCAAGGACGTGAACAGATATTTGCACACTTATGTTCATAGCGGCATTATCCACAATTGCTAAAAGATGGAAACAACTTAAGTGTCCATCAACCAATGAACGGATAAATAAGATGTGGTATATTCCTATAATGGAATATTATTCAGCTGTAAGAAGAAATCAATTGGGGAAGCACATGATAACATGGAGTAACCTTGAGGATATTATGTTGAGTGAAATAAGCCAGACACAAAAGGACTAATAATGTATGGTTTCACTGATATGAACTAAATACAATGAGTAGACTTAAGGAGTTGGTCTATGAAGTATAAGTTGGTGGGAGATGGAATGTGGGAGATGATGTTGATATCTGTTGACTTTAATAAAGTCAAATATTAAAAAAATGGTAATGAATGGACTTGATGGTAACACATTATAATGAATGTAACAAACACTTTTGATTTATGGATATGATTGTGACTGAAATGAGTAGTCTAGGGAGATTAATGCTTGTTTGAGGACAGTTGGAGGTAATGTGTAACAATGATTTGGTGGTAGACGAGGATTGTGGTTGTTAACATAAATTGTAGTAGTTCTTCTACTACAAGGTATTAAGAATGTGGTGATATATGGGAAAATATAACTAATGTAAATTAAGGACTATAGTTAAATACAACATAATGGTTTTATAACAAAAGCAAAGTTGATAATATAGTAATGCTAATGGTAAGAAAAAGAATATGTAGTGTGGTTTTGTGAGATATGAATACGATTAAGCATTATTTTCTCTTTTTCAATTTTTTCATTAATAAGGAGACTTTGACTATGTCATTTAACTAATCTGTGTTCATCCATGTGTCTTTCTAAATACTAGAGGAACAATTGAATTAGTAGTTGTAATTAAATTAGATAAAAGTGCCTGGATAGAACTTTTTAGGAGTAATTCTTTGTTACTGAACTGCCCTTTTCTGTTATTTTATTTTCTGAATTTCAAATAAAGTTTGAATAAAAAAAGTTCTGATTTAAAATCCAATGAATGATTGAACTGGCTTGCTATTAAAAAGGACAAATTAAATGCATATATTTAGTTACCTCCTAAAACTTTACTAAAATTACAGTAAAACATTCACATAAATAAAGACTAAGTCCTCAAGGATGAAAATAATTAAAGAGGGATTTATAACAACACAATTTTGGAGGTTGAAAACACATGGAGTAATGAAAAGTGATTTAGCAAACCTGAGAAATGCAAAACTTGAGCCATAGCAGGAGAAACCCAGAAGCAACATGATTTCCAATGTAGAATCTATAAAAACCCTCAGCAATTGGTAGCTGTAAATATGGGGTTAAAGTTGGCTTGAAAGCAAAAAATTTGCTGAAATATTTATAAAAATAAGTAGATCTTTGGGGTCCTGCCTTACACTAGCAGAAAAATAAAAGTTTGGTCTTTGAGATGGTGATGCAAAGGCACTGATATTATGGCATACCAGGCAATCTAACTACAGGAGAAGAACAGTAAAAACAAGGGGATTAGTACTAACTATAGTTTCAAATAGAAGGGGCAGAAGAGCCATGTACAGGGAAACCACAAATGAGTCCAGCTCTGTCACACTGAGGAACATAAGTTCCAAGGCAAGGCCCATTGGCAGGGCACCAAGCTTCTGAGCTGTCTGCCCTGCCTGATAGGTGTATGTCCAATAGACTTAAATCTTTGGTCTGTCCATGTGCCCGTTGGGCCCTGAATCTCGGCAGAGTTGCAACACCTACTTTCCAGTTCAATGGACTCACCCAGGGCAAATAACAAGGTGATGATGATGGACAATGCCCATCCCAAGGAACAGAGAGAGTCTGCAACTGCAAGCAAGAGAGTTGCATCCATCTGTCCCCCCTGGGATCTAAGCCCCTTCTCAATCAGAGGCAGAGTGGGCATCACCACCCCCAAATACTCAAGACTGGGGAATGAAAAATGGACTAATCAGATTTACTATTATTCTATTGTAGACTTATTGTTATTCTAGCAATGGAAGAATGTTTATCATTGATGTGGAGGCAGTGACCACTGGAGGTTCTGAGGGGAGGGAGAGGGAAAAATCGGTGTAATATAGAGGCATTTTTGGGACATTGGAATTGTCCTTCATGACATTGAAGTGACAGATACAGATCATTATATATTTTGTCATAAGTTACAAAATTGTGCAGGACAGAGTGTAAACTATAATGGAAACTATAATCCATGGTTAATGGCAAAGCCTCAATATGTGTTCATCAATTGAAACAAATGTACCACACTAATGAAGGATGTTGTTAATGTGAGAAAGTGTGGGAGGGGGAGGAAGGAGGGCATATGGGAATCCACTATAATTTTTTGTAACATTTATGTAATGTAAAATTTCTGTAAAATAAATAAATTAAACAACAACAACAACAACAAGGGGATTATTTGAAAATCCACATAGTGACTGGCAAGTTCCCAGGCCCTTGCAATCTTCATCACTTATTATTGAAAGCCAGGCTTAATCCTCTGGACAAGAAATAGAAAGATTTTTTTATCTGAGTAATAAAACCTGCCTTGGAATAAATGCATGAAGATGATTCCAGATTACCTGTAGCCTTCACAGCCTACCGACATGGAGTTGCTACTCAGCTTTTCAGTAACTCCATCTTAAAATGAGTGCACAGCCATGGATCATCAAATATTTGAGGGAAGCTCCTAAAAATAAAAGCAGATATTAGGACAAACTTGCAAGAAAAATAAACCTGTATGACCCAAAGGCAATTTCTTCAGAGAGATGGGAGAAGCTACTGTATATTACTAAGGAATATATTACTTAGAAAATAAGATAGAAGTTGTTTGAATTAGATATCCTAGCAGATTTTTTAAAAAAATCAATAAATGCTTTTGAAAGATAAATTAAAAATCTCTGAATAGAAAGAAAAAGGTGTGGGAAATAAGAGAGATAAGATAATGAAATTTGAGAAACATTTCAGGTATTCAGTACCAAATATTAGAAATTGTACAAATGGAGGAAAATAGTACATGCAGATTATCTGCCTGCCTAAGCTGAAGGATAATGAACACTTGTGGGGTTGTATGTGCTTTATTATTGTTTGCGGGCATTTTTTCCTGAAGAATCTCTACTTCATATCTGCATTACTTGGTGTTATGACTGTCTCTTGACTCCTGTGCATTGTGCCACTTTACTGGATATGAATTGGAAGCCTCACCGTCATCATTTATTCCTCCCTCTCTTTCTATAAATAATATTCTTTCAACCATACTGAGTCCTACTGTTTTTTACCACCTTCTAAATATTTCTCAAATATATCCTCTTTTCCATTGCTTTGACATTTAACTAAGATTTATTAATCTCTCCTGCCTTATTGCAGTGGCCTCCAGATATACACAATCTAATGTAAAGTCTTTACAAGGAATAGGCATTGATTCTTGTCACTGGGTCATTTAGCAATGCCATTTGAATTTTTACTGCTGTTTTTAACTGTTAGAAATTTCTTGAGAGTGAATTTAGTACTCAGAACTATTTTCTTTCCTGCCTCCTTCTGCAAGAAATAGGGAAGTTTTGTTTCATTTAGGGCCTGTATAAAGGAACAGATTGGGGTGAAGATTTTAAAATTTAATCCTCACAGAACTGTTTTAATCATTTTATCACATGAAATCACTGTTACCTAGAACTAAAGCAGGACCTTGTTTGTTTATAATAGAGGCAAAAAGAATTTACATTTTTAAGATAGAGAACAGCGCCTTAGGAAAGTTAAAGCTGTATGCCATTTTACTGCAGTGAAGTGTTATATCAGTATAAATGCAGAAGAAATTTTATTCAAGACACAGCAAGTGTGAGGTTCTTTGTTGAAGCCTCCTTAAACAAAGATTTGTCTGAGTTCAAAAGAGATGCAATAGCACTGGGCTTTTGGAATTGAGTAGAGAGGGCATGTAGGCATGCCCTTTAAAGGATCAATAACTCAACTGGTAATGAAGAGTAGAGTCTATTTCAAGAAATCCAAAACCAAAAGTCATAGATTAGTTCTATTATATTTAAACTTTCAAACTCAAACAGAAGGGCTGGAGAATTTATAAGAGAACAAAAGAGAGTTGATGGTTTCTAATAAATTACGCTGTGACTCTCCCCACTGCCAATAACAGTCTTATTACAAATGCTCAATGAGAGATTTAGGTCAGAAATTATTTTGAAGGTGTTTCCAGGGGAAGAAGCTGAGGCAGTTAATTTTCCCTTTAAAGGAATGATGCAGGCAAATACTCATATGCCAAAAATGCCTGAACATCTTCCTGGATAAAACAGTCCTCGAGGCAAGAAAAATCAAACAAAAATCTGTCTTGAGCTTTGATGAGGCTTGACCTCTTAACGTTTTTGTTTTTTCCTTAAGCTTGGCCAAGGTTTTGTGAAATCTGCACTGTTTGGGATTAGTTTAACTATAAACAATGTATCTTGGAATTATAAAACCCACCTTAGTTTTCATATTAATTTAAATTAATTTATTCTAATATTATTCTAATAGAGTATTAAGTTGGGTCATTTCTAGATCTGGAATTTCTTTTTTGGATTTTAGGTCATGGACCGCTTAGTCTTGTTCAACTCTAATTATATTTCTCCCCCAAATTCTTACATTAGTTTCTAAACATGATGATAAAACATTCTAATAAGCTAAGGATTATCATAAGATTATGTGGGATACAGGGGCTCAATACAATGTCAGTGATCCAAGCTATTTCAGGAAGAAATAGAATCCCCTTTTCTAATTTATATTTTGAGATTATATAATGATATTCTTAAAAAATACATACTTATGTGGTTTTCCATCTCATTCCCTAGAAGAATACAAGCATGTTATACATATGCAGATATTAAAAATTTTAGCCTTCCATAAATATAATTCTAAATTTAAGTAATCATCGATAGTACATCAGAGATTCCTTTACCCATAACAACAATTGCCTAAGAATAACTTTGACTTGAGGTTATAATGTCAACTAAAAAGCCAATGACTATTTTCCAGAATCATGAATTCAATTTCAAGAGATGGTCTTATTTTTTGTATGCGAAGCTGGTTTATCACCAGAAGTAATTAAATTTATCGAAGTTTTAACAATTTTGACTGGAAATCAAGGTTATTACTGTAGCCTTAAAATATTTGTTTCTGTCTACCATATATACAGTTTCCACATTACAAATTTCATGAAGCTGCTATTTATCCTTTAATAATTGATTTTCTGTACTTTTTCTCCCTTACCTAGTACTCTGGCCTTAGGCGAAGTTCTTTATCACGCTCTCTTTCTGGTTCAATTTTCTCTTCTGTTAAATTAAGGCGTAGAAATGAATTGTCAGGTCTCCTTCTGCATCTAGAATATGAATTCTAGATTCCATATTCAAATTAGTGGTCATTTGATAATATTTTGAATTAATAGTCATAATAACTTATTTACTAAGTATTTGACAACCAGACACTGGGATAAGCATTTTGTATTATCCACTGAATCTTTATGACAACCGTAACAGCTTATACAAATTAGATCAGATCATTCAGGCATAAAATGTTAGGAAACCAGTCAAATGGCACAGAGAGTTTTTAAGACTTGAAAGACCTGTGTCTGATGTTAAGACCAAACTCTTGAATATTATCCTATACTGAAAGTATTTCTTCTATTCTGCAGATATATTGGGCTTCAAAAATTTAAAGTTAGGTATGGGAAATCCTTTTTCTCCAATTTAACCGTCATTATCTTTAAAGCAGAAATAAGAGCAAAATGTTTCTTATTTCTTTCTCTGCCCCTGATATTGCAAGATTTCTAGCCTCTATTTACAAGTACTGCATATCTAAGAAAACTGGAGACAATTGGACACTGGATATATGGAGACATCCAGTAAATTCTCTGGGTTCCGGACATAGTATTCTATCTCCCCATTGTGTGCCAGGCAGCAAACCAATTTCCACTTGGTATTTACCATCAATCCCCACAGCAATTACAGTAACCCCTTTCTCTCTCCTTGTCTCATTGGCATCAGATGCCCAAAATAGCCAAGAAGTAAGCCTCACATTCCAATTCCATGCTATTATATCTTTTGATGGAAACATTCCTCTCAGTCAGACCCAAAGTTTCAGGGAGAGGAAGAAAAATTATATAAGAAAAAAAAATTTCAATGGATATTTAGATACATTAGTGAGGGGGGCTATTTTCACCCTTTGATTCCCAGTCTGATGTATTCTGATGATAGGAAAAGGAGGTCCACATATAGTAGTCACTGGTTCAAACATATGGCATGCTTTTTAATACAGCATCCCAGGTTGTTCAGGTTGTTGTCTTCCAGAGGGTATTGTACATATGACATCATTTTACTTTCTATCAGGCCAGCTGCTTCTGGGTAATGGGTGCCTGTGATAAGACTAGGGCTCATGGTAGGACAACTCTGAATATGAGTCACTTTATCTGATACCATAATGGTTAAACTTTTGGAAGAAGCAATGAAGACTGAAAGGCAAAACCTTATCCCAAATAGATATCTATGCTAATGAGGACAAATCCCTGCCTCTTCCAGGATAAGAAAGGTGAAACGTTAAAAAATCATCTATCAGGATTGGTTCCTTCAGGAAATGGTGCCATATAAGGACTTAGAATTAGCCTATGCTGTTTGCAGATTGAAGAAATAGGAGAGATCACCTTGGTGAAAAAAAGTCCATGTTATTTACATCATGTATATTCTTTACTCCTGGCACCATAGCAATCTTTTACATGAGCCAATTGAGTAAGAACATGGTGACTGAGGAAAGCAGCAGACAGACTAACAACCACAGGAACAATCATCCTGGCCATAAGTTTATAATGACCTCCGAATCAATGAACGTACTTTGCTGAAAAATCACCTGGAGCACAAATATCCTCGTACTCTGTAAGGATACTCTTGCCTAGACCCCTTTGTTACTAATATTCTTGCTCTTTCCATATTTATAATAATATCAAGAAAGGTAATACACTTAAGAAGGAAATTAATAAGTTATAAACAAAACCTACAAAGAGAAAAAAATTTAAACACTGAATTCAACTTTGTGTTTTGGCCATGACTATGTTCAAGATGCCATAGTAAAAGTTAAAACAATTACAGCCGTTTTGGTATCAGAGTGTCTGCCATATATCACCCCCATTAAGACAAAGAGAGTGTTCTTCCAGATCAGTGGAATCATGTTTTATCTCTGGTACCAAAATCATTACAGAACAATAATAAAGCCACCACTGTCATAATATTCCCATAAATGCAAACACCCAGCCTGGGCCTCAGGCACGCTTGCCCAATGATCTTTAAAACAATCAAATTTTATAGTGCTTAAAATTTCAAATAATCCTTTCTTGGGAGGGTACAAAATTTCTCCCAATATGGTGTTCTATCAGCTTGGTGATATGTCCAGTTCACTTACAAAATGTTTCAATACCCTACCAAATTGAAAGCAAGCTGTGACCCATATCCTGAAACGGAGCTCCTTCTAATGTTCCTATTAGTGTTAGCAAGTATTTTTCATGATGATGATGATGATGATAGTAATTCCAGACTGGCTCATAAAATTCCCAGGTTACATCTGACCTGATAGGATCAGTGCTATTCAAACCATTTCAAATAACGTTGCCACTGGCATTCAAGGCACAGGTACAGTTTAAGAATACAACATGCACAAAAATATTGTATGCTCCATGACTCCATCAATAGGACATATTCTACTCCTAAATACAGCTTGGACTGGGTGTGTCATAATTCTTCTAAAAAGTGGTGTTTTCTGTGAAGTGTCAAAGAACAGTCATTTGTGGAATGAGGCAACCATATCATCCCTATGTCCACTCCCCTCAAGACTACCCAGTCTCTGTTTCTGCTTTCCTTACAGGTATTCCATCTGATCTATATTGAGTACAGATAAAAGAGCAAAGCAAATGACATTTGGGGGATGTGGTAGTAATCTAATTCCTGTCATACCCAGATAGATGTCTTAGCAATGTTTCATCTTGATTTCCAGTCACATGGGCTGTAGATGCCTGGCTGCTTATCAAATCTCACTTGGTGTAGTAAATCATATGTAACCTCTCTCTCTCTCTTTCATGTTGCTAGAAAAACATATGAATAGTAAATATTATATGTACACAGATAGTAAAACAAAAGTAGACCCAACCAGCTTCCAGTCAGTTGAGCACTCAGGGCATGTTGTGTTACATCTTTTCTCCAAATTATACAGTTGCAGTCTTTAGTCAGAGCCCATAAATCATCAGGAGTCCTATATCCCTTCCACCGGCATCAGCTGTCTATCAATAACACATTGAAAGTAATTTTCCAAGAGTTTTATTTTCTTGCTTTGCTACAGTCTCATGGTAATAAAGTTACTGTATTCTCTTTCCTAGGTGGTTATAATACACTTTTTTGCCTTCTTTCTACTCACTGCGATATCTTCCTATTGCCATTTATTTTCCACTATAAACCATTTCCTTCCTCCCTTGGTGACATTCACTGGGTGGCAGTACTGATTTCCTTGGTGACAGATACATCAGTCTCATTGGTGCTTCTCCTTTAGACTAATCTCAAGCTGATATTGTAGGATTTGATAGGAAAATAATTAGAGGTTTTATTCTGCCACTTATTAACAAGGACATACTCAAATTTAGTTATAATTTAATTACACAGGGAAGCTATAACCCACCCTGATAATCCCCTGGAAACATATACATACAGTGAAATTCAGTAGTATAGAAACCATTCTTGCACATCAACTCTCTTTCTCTATTGGCACATGGATCAGGATAGAAGAAAGAAAAGTTTTATGAAGTGGAAAAGTTACAAAGTTGTATGGTTGTGTCATTCTCCCTCACCTCATTATGACTTTTTGATCCTAAACATATTTCCAAGGGAATCATTCCTAGACTGCCTTTCATTTGAGAAAACATTCATTTAGTTAATCTAACCATCTATTTTGTTAAAAATGTTTAATTTTCCATTCCATTTTTAATGAGCACAATGTTCTGAGAGTGATAAGGACTGTGATGTGTTCATATAATATTGTGTTATCTTGCCTTGTACACATGTCTGTGTAAGCTATTATCAATAAAGAACATAATTGATCAGAGGAAATACATTGATGTGAGTACTTTGATAGACTATTCATAACCCTAAACCTTTCATTATATTCACTATGGTTAGTTCTGTTACAGGATAAAACCTAGACTAGAATAGGTGTCAGTTCCAGTCAACATTCATAGTAGTCTCCCAGGGATCCTGGTAGGGCCCAATATAATCCACTGCCTGTTCCTAACAAACACTTTTCCTTTATGAATTCTGCCTGAAGCCATCTTTAGGCAATATTTCCTGATGATATGAAAAAATCACTTTCCAGATTTATTAGTTCAACATATGGAAAGGAAATATGTCATCATTTGACCTATCTCTGCATTGCTTAAGTCCATGCATTTCGTGAACCCAGGTAGTTAGTTTTAGGAATCTGGCTAAGGCAATTTTTTTTTTATTCCAGTCCACTTTTGAGCTGGCAACAGGGTTTTGTTGGTGTGCATATTCAGATTTGTCCTAATTTTCCCTCTAAATTCCCATAGGTATTTGCAGAATTGAGCGTAAACATATTGGGATGTTCTTATTGCACTGCCAGTATGCTTACATTACAAGAATCTGCATATATCCAAACTTCTCTAAGGGCAAATGTCTAATTCTTCCTATACCACCTTATGATGGATCTCACTCTAGTAATGTGGATTTACCCTTACTCTCTTCCATGGGTGATCTTACCTGCTACCCCATGAATTTTACAGTTTGCTGGATATATCACATTCCATTTCCAAGCAACAAAACTACCCACAATTTTTTTTTTAAAAAGTCATAGATCTTGTTTTCCCTTAGCTTGGAGAGAATCATAGGGATCAAACTATATTGCAATGGCTGTAGGAAAGCCCTTGAACGGCTCTATCATTAAACATGCAGTCAGTGAAGCATCCTGCTCATGTATGAACTCCCTGAACTGGTCTTAACACTCCTCCTTGCATCCGTGTGACTATATCATTTCTCTTTATTTGGTGAGATCTACTGAACAATGATTTTTATATCTGGAGGTTTCACTAGCATTACTGAAGAAGTAATAGTTATTTCTAGGCTAAGAATTATCTGATATATGTCTGTAGTCACTCTCCATACCCATTAGCAAGTTAAGAACTCTTTTTATTTTTCAGGAACTGTCTTTTAAAAGGGATCTAGTGAAGAACTGCATCAGGCAATTTTGGATTAAAAAAATCCCAGCAATCTCTGTATGTAACCTAGCTGAAGTCACTTCTAAAAACATCTGAGAAATTGAATCAAAAGGCCTGATAAATGACCTTTTTAAAATCTTGTGGTTTTTTTTTCAATATTAACAATTTTATTGATACATTATGTATACAGTAAACTGAATATATTGAAGTGTAAAAGTGATACATATACCTGTGAAATCAACACTGCAATCAAGATAATGACCGTATCATATCACTCATTCTCAAAAGTTATCTCATGCTCCTTTGTAAGTCTCCCCAACCAACACTCCTCACCTATCCCCTACCCCACTAGACCACTGACCTGCTTTCTGTCACAAGAAATTATGTTGACCTTATAGAATTTATACAAATGAAATCATAAATTGTATTCTCATAAATTGTCTGGCTTTTTTCATTCAGTACAATTCTTTTGTGAGTTACTCATGTTATAGTATGTATCAAACTTACTCCTTTTTTTCTGGTTATTATTCCATTGTGTGGCTGTGAATACATCACAATTTTATACACTCACTTGTTGAAAGATATCTTTTGTTTGCAGGTTTGGTAATTATCAATAAAATTGTTATAAGGAGTCTTCATACAGACTTTGTGTGAACATAAATTAACACAACACTAGGGAAATACTAGGAATGTGATTGCTGGGCCGTATGACAAGTGTGCATTTAACTTTATAAGAAATGGCCAAATAGTCCCTTAAGTGGTCACACCATGTTCCATTCATAACAGCAACGTTTGAAGAATCCATTTCCTCTATATCCTTACAATATTTAGTACAATATTTTTTATTTTTGCTTTTCTTAAATGCATGTTGTGGTATTGATTTACATTTTTCTAATGACTAATGATATTGAGCATCTTTTCATGTATTTATTTGTCATTCTTTTGATGTTTCTTGGATGCTATATATACAAAATCTTTCACTAATGTGAGATCGCAAGGTTTTCTTTTAGAAGTTTAATAGCATTAAGTTTTACATTAAGGTCTATAATCAAATTTTAGTTAATTTTTTTTCAGTGTTGTAAGGTATGGATCAAAGATATGTTTTTGTTTATGTTGGTTTGTTTGTTTGTTTTTTCCTATGGCTATCCATTCATTTCATCACCATTAGTTGAAAGACTATCATTCTGTCATTGATCTTGAGAATTGCCTTTACACCTTGATTGAAAATCAGTTTTCCATTCGGGTGTTGGCCTGATTCTGGATTCTATAATGCACGGGTTCTTAACTTTTTTTGTTCCACAGACCTCTTTGCCAGTCAGGTGAAAGCCACGGACCCCTTACTAAATCCATACTATACTGTGTATTATTTAGTAAATATATCACACCTGCACCAACACGTCCCCACAAAAATAATGTTTTTTAAAATTTCAATTCAAGCTCATGAAACCCTGGTTAAGAATCCTTCCTCTTAATATGTTGATTGATCTAATTGTCTAGCCATATGCCCATATCTCTTTGTCTCGATGATTGTAATTTTGAAATGACTCTAGAAAATAGATAGTTATTCCTCTCATTCAGTTCTTCTTTTAGAAAGTTGTTTTGGATTGTCTATGTCCTTTTCATTTCCATATGAATTTTAGAACAGGTTTTCAATTTCTACAATGAAACTTGCTGGGATTTTGATAAAAATTATGTTGAAGCTACAGATCTTTGGGGTAAATGACATTTTAACAATACTAAATTTTATGATCCATGAACATGGTACCTCTCTTCATTTCTTTAGATCCTCTTTAACTATTCTCAGCAGTTGTTTTTTAGTTTTCAATGTACAGGTTTTTCAAAGAAAGTGAGGTTTATCCCTAGATTTCCTGAACTTTAATGTATTATAAGTGATTTTTTTTAAAAATTTCAAGTTACAATTGTTTGATGCTTGTAAATAGTGATACAACAGATTGTTTTATGTCATCTTTTATCTTAAATTTTAGGTGAGTTGATTTATTTGTTCTAGTAACTTCTTTTTAGTAAATTGTGTCAGATTTTCTACATAGACAGTAACATCATCTGTGACTATTTTATTTCTAAACACAATGTCTTTAAAAAAAAAAATTCTTGCTTGATCCCACTGGCTGGAACCTCTTTTACAATGTTGAATTGAGGTAGTAACAACAGAAATGCTTGCTTATTCCTGAATTTCAGGGAAATTATTAAGTCTTTTGCAATTAAATTGATATTAGCTGTAGCTTTTTCATTGATAACCATTGTTAATTTGAGGATTTCTTTTTTTCTAGCTTGCTAAGAATTTCTTTCAGGAATGTATGTTGAAATTCATCAAAAGCTTTTTGTTTGCTAATTGAGATGATCATATGGTTTCTCTTGTTTATTTTGTTAATATGGTGAATTGCTTTGAGTGTTTTTCAACTATTAAACCAAAAATGCATTCTTTTTTGTTTTTAAAAAATTTATTGAATATATCATACATGAACATACATAAGCTATAAATGTTCAGTAAACATTGTGAACTTACAAAACAAACATGCATAACATCATACAGGGCTCACACACATCAACGCCTTCCTGCCCAACACTCTGCATTGTTGTGAAACATTTGTTAACAAATCATGAAAAAGCATAGTCAAAGTATTACTACTAACTATAGTCCATATCTTCCTCCCCTATACATTTTTTAAAGGATTTATTTATGTATTTATTTACTTTTATCCATTTTTACCGCCCCCCCTCCCATTTTTGCTGTTTCTGTGTCCATTCACTGGGCAATTCTCTGTGTCCATTTCCTACCCTCTCTTCTCATCTTTCTTCTCCTGTCTTCACTGGGATTCAATCCTCGGAATCTCCAATATGGGAGACAGGCGTCCTATCACCTGTGCCACCTTAGTTCCTGGTTTTTTGGTGCGTCTCGTCTTGGCTCTCCCTTGTGTCACTCTCCTGTTACGTCATCATCTTGCTGCATGGCTCGTGGGGCCTGAGGGCTCACCTGCGAACAGGTCCTGATGGCTCACCCACTCATGAGGCCTGGCAGCACACCTGCATGCAGGGCCTGGTGGCCCAAGCACCTTCTATATGTTTTTTTATTTTTACTGGGAGGTCCCAGGGATCGAACCCAGTTCCCTCTATATGGGAGACAGAGGCCCAACCACCCAAGACACATCTGTCCCCCTGCTATATCTCTTAAGGTTGATCAAAGATACCCAAAGTTATAGTCGTTTCCCATACAGGATGGTCATATAATAAATCAGGCTTAGTTTATCACCAACATTCTAAAAACCAGACCTAGGGAGAAAAACTAGGTCTTGGGACACATGCATGGTTTCTAATATAGCGAATAGTTTAGACTACCCTGATTATCACAAAATCAGGTCAGTGAGAATATTCACATCAAAAATGCGTTCTTAGGATAAACCTTAATTGGTCTTGATATATTATCATTTTTGTATATTATTGGCTTCAATTTGTAAATTTTGTTCAGAATTTTTGCATTTCTGCCATTTAAGGTTAACTATTATCTATTGAATCTTGAGTAGGCTTGGTAGTGTGTTTTTATCAAGAATATTACTTTTTCATCTAAAATATATTGCCAGGAAGTTCATCATGATATTTTTGTATTAGCCTTTAAATATCTGTGGAATCTGTATTGCAGTGATGTCACTTTTCACTGATATTTGTAATTGTGTGCTTCTTTTTTCTTGATTATTCTGGATAGAAGGTTATTCATTTCATTGGTCTTTTCAAAGAATCAGCTATAATTTCATTGATTCTCTCTGTAGGTATTGTATTTTATCTTTACTTGATTTCCTCTCTGATCATTATTATTTTCTTTCTTCTACTTACTTTGGGTTTCATTTGCTCTTTGTTTTCTTGTTATTTTTTTAAAATGGAAATAGTGATCATTGACTGCTTTACACTGTCATACTTTCTAATATAGTTGATTTATGCTATAAATTCCTTCTTAAGTTCTCTTTAATGGCATTCTCATATATTGATATGCTAAGGTTTTATTTTCATTTAGTATAAACTACTATCTAATTTTTCCCTTGATTTCTTCTTTGAGCCATGGAGTATATAGAAGTGTGTTATTTAGTTAGCAAATATTTGAGATATTTCCTGGTATATTTTTATTTGTTATTAAATTAATTTTATTGTGCTAGGAGAACAAATTTTATGACTCGATTTCATTTTAAATTATTGATACTATATTTATGGCCAATAAATACAGTCTATCCTGTGAAATGTTTTCTGTGTAATTGAAGTGAATATACATTCTGCTGCTATTGGCTGCTCTATTCTAACATTTCAATTAGATCAAGTTTCTTAATAGTGTCCTTTAGATCTATACTTCTGCTGATTTTTTGGTATTTATTCTATTAATTATTGAGAATAAATAATTCTATTAATTATTGAGGGAGTAATATTGAAATTTCTGAATATAATTGTTAACTTGTCTATTTCTCTGCACAAATTTTTCATCAGTTTTTGCTTCCTTTATTCTGAAGATCTGTTATTAGGTAAATAATCATTTAAGTTTACTATGATCTCTTGAGTAATTTACCCCTTTGTCATTATGAAATTATATTCTTTAACATCAGTAATATAGGTTGCTCCAAAAGCAGCTTTTGGTTTCAATGATTTTCTCTGTTGTTTTTCTCTTTTCTTTTTTCATTGATTTCTGCTTTATTATTTCCTTCCTTCTGCTGGTTTGATTTTTTGTTTTATCTCTTAACCAATTTTATTTATCTTATCTGCTCTGCAAAGATAATTTTTTTTACATTTGTTACAATTGATGAACAAATATTGAAGCATTGCTACTAACCATGGTCTATAGTTTACATTATGGTTTACACTTTGCACCACACAATTTTATAAGTTTTGACAAAATGTATAATGTCTTGTATCTGTCATTGCAATATCATGCAGAACAATTTCAATGTCCCAAAAATGCACCATGTGACACCTATTTTTCCCTCTCCCTCCCTTCAGAACCACTGTGACCACTGTCTTCATATCAATGTTACAAGTTCTTCTATTGCTAGAATAATATTTAGTTCAGAATATTTCTTTTTCCCCCTTGAAATTTCCTCTGTGGCCTGTTGTTTATTTATAAATATTTTATTTTAATTTCCAAATATCAGTATTTTTAAACAATCTTTCTGATATTGATTTTTAGTTCAATTTAATTAGGGTCTGAGAATATATTTGAAGATTTTCTATTATCCTTGTTCCTCTGTAGGTAAACTGTCTTTATTCTCAGGCTGCCCTAAAGATCCTCTTTTAGTCTTTATTTTTCAGCAGTTTGAATATGATAGCCATAGGTTTAGATTTGTTTTTTGGGGGGGAGAGGGGTGGTGGTAGCAAAAGGAAGGGTGTATTTACCTTGTTTGTTGTTCCCTGACAATCTTGGATCAGTAGTTTGGTTTCTATCACTAATTTTGGAAAATTCTCCATAAGTATTTCTTCAAAGATTTCTTCTGTCCTGTTTTACCCTTTTCCTTCTGTGATTCTACTTTTTTATACTCTGTTACAATTTAAGTAATCTCTGTTGACTAACATTCAAGTTCACAGACCCTTTCCTTGGTTAGGTCAATTTTAATAATGAGCCTTTCAATGACATTCTTAATCCCTGTTGCTATACTTTTTATTTCAAGAATTCCCATTTCATTCATTCTTAAGATTTCCATCTCTTGACTAAAATTACTATCTGATCTCTTATGCTGTCTACCTTTTCCATTAGAGTCTTTCACCTATTATTTATAGTTATTTTAAATTCCTTGTATGATAAATACAACATCTTTCTCAAAAAAGGGTCTGGTTCTGATGACTGTTTTATCTATTGAAACTGTGTTTTTATCCTTAACTTGGTTGAAAGTCAGATATATTGTTTAGACAGTGAATACTGAGTTAAGAATTTTTTTATGCTTAGAGATGAGCACGTTTTTCCTTCCTCTAGGCCTTTAGTGTGGGGTTTTATGTTAATCTAGTCAGGAATCAGGCTAGATTTGAAGCCTATTTTGCTATTTTTTTAACCTCATCACACCAGAGGTTAATTCCTTTAATGATAGTTTATATATATAATGTTAGCTAATTTGCCAGAGGGTTTGTGTCATTACTATTAAAAGTTTTTATGTACTGCCTCAACATCTTTCTTACCTTGGCTAAGCCACTTGCTTCAACGCTGACCTTTGGTGTAGTTAATAAACATTTTTCTACTCCTGGGACCTAGACTCCCCAGAGATTAAATTCACATCTGTGGCCACTACCCATACCAGCCACATACGCATCCAGAACCCACAGCTGGCCCTATATCATTAGCTTATCATGACTACTGCCCTCAGATTCCTAGTCCCTTCCCCTTCTTAGTGTGTGTTTGCTTTTTAAACTAACCAATTCTTCATTCTCGCAGGAGCACTACTAACCTCCACCCCTGAACTATAACAAAGGCACAAACCCATGAATCCCTCTTTCTCTGCTTGTGTGCTTCCCACTTACTGGTTCGGCCATTTGAGCTGATTGCACTTCCCTGCAACTCCTCATAGTACCCCTCTCTTTCTCTGGGACCTGTGAGTAACAAACTTTCATTCCTCATGCGCTATGGTCTTGGTTTCTCACTGTGTTACACCTGAGCTCCACCCAGACCCACAGTTAAAATCCAACTAAATTAATTTTAATTTGAAACAAGTGGCACAGCAAGCAAAGTGTATTGGTCATGACCATGTGGGAACTGAGGCATAATGCATTTTGATTGCTCTTAGCTCATTAAGTGGGTCTCTCAGCTAACACTGTCTAGGAGGGGTCTATAGCTTGCTGGATATGTCTGGGCTCTTTTCAACTACTGCCTGTTGCCCCTGCCAGGTGTTGCCTAGGTTTCTCACTCCAAATTTGTAGTTCTATATTTCTGAGTCCTCCCTGGATCCCTGAATTGGTCATCCCTAGTATGGCAAGAGGGAAATCCTGTGGTTTCTAGCAATCCCCCATTTGGAAAAACTGGTGTTGAGTGATACCAGCACTGAGTAATATTGGCTATTTATCAAAGGTCTTGCTGGAGATCAGACAATAGGAACTTGCCAGACAGGAGATGGGCACCCCCCGCCCATAGGAGAGAATATAGGTATGATAGGTATGAGCAGCTAGGGTTAAACTTGCATGGGCCTCAAGGGGAAATAGTAATCCCCACACCTGGAGTACAGCACTGGGAGACTGCTGTGGGATACTCTGTAGACTGAACATCTAGGTACTAAACCTGCCCTATCCAGAAGGGCACCCTCTCCATGGGAAGAACAACGGCACCCCTGCAAGCAACAGTGTTTTTCTACAATACTTATGTTGCTGCTATTTCTGCTGCTGCTACTCTTTGTCAAGTGGAAGTTTATATTTATATTTCATTTTCTTAGCTTTTCTTATTTCTACATGTATCTCTATCTTTTACTACATTTGCCAGAAAATCAACTCTCCATCAAAATTTCCATATATTTATCTTTTATTTTAAGTATTTTTTAAAATTCATTACCTATCTTTTCGTGTTTTTTTCACATCTCTTTGTTGAAGTCTCATAATTTTTGTGTTTTGTTTTACATAGAGGCAATAATATTTTTAAGTATTTTCAATTCATAACAAATGTTTGATCCCTCTCTTCCATACACTGTTGCAATATTTTGCAAATTTTTCTGTTAATTAAGTTTTTGCTGTTTATTTCTCACTTATTTATAACATCTATTTGTTGATTCATGCTGGTATTAATTTTTCTTTCTCTTTTTATTCATCATTAAATAAACTGGATTTTCCAAGACCTGGTATATGCAGAAAAGTTCTGACAAGACTGGGTGAGGTTGAACCAGTCAAAATCCAGGAAAGCTTCAGCTCACCCTTCTAATCTAAATTACCAATCCCATTGTTGCAAATAAAAGGTAATACTTTTGCACTCTTGTTGCCTTTGCTGAGATCGGCCACTAATCAGCCCTCTCTATAGTCTCTGCTTCTACTTATCACTTTCTGGTCTGAGCTTTTCATGTATTTTCATGTATTTTGGAGTATATAAAACCTTTTTATCTCCAAATATGTAATGTAAGGTATTTATTTTTCCATAGTAAAAGAGAAAATAGTTACAAGGTTTTATATATCCAATAACTGCAAATAATGTGATTTAGGTACATGTTGCATCATAGACCTAAAGGTAGAGGTATTGCTTATCATTTAACAATAAACTTTATTAACCATGCTTTTTACCTTCTGCAAATTGATGCTTTAACATTTCTAGGTGCTACCAGGTGACCATGTCCCACCTATACCCCTTTTACTTCCAGGTAATTCTGGCCCCAGCCTACTTACAGACTTCAGGGGTACCACTTTCAAATATAGCCAACCTTCCCCATCACCTTAGCATATTCCTGCTTCACCTGTATGTGTCCCCACAGAAACCACAATAAAGACACTCAGTTCTGCCCTCTCATTGTGACTGATCCTGGTCTTTCTTCCCTGGAACCCTGACTGGGGTGCTGTATTCCACCCCAGGGAACCATTAAAACTCTTCTAGTCTCTCTCTCCTGACCTGTGTCTGGCCTTACCATACCTCATACAAAGAGAAATATGAACAAAACAATTGGCCCCAGACAGGAGACAAATGCCACTGTGCTGCTCTTAGTTTAATAGTTGGATTGTGTCAAATGGCAGAAACAGTCTAGAAAGGTACAACTGCCTGCTGGTGTACTTGTGCTTTCTTGGCTGCAGCTGTGTGCTGTCTACTTTGTGTGTTGCTATCACTTCCTACCTAAATTGTGGAGCACAAACTGAGTTCTCCCTGAGTGTCCACTGTTTAATGCCAGTTGGCAGCCTCACGTGGTCAGCAGAAATTCTGTGTCTAGGGGATGAGGAGCAGCATTGACTACCAAGTTCTTGAAAGGCTCCCAAAAAGGAAGTGGGGTGTGACTACCACTTTGGCCATGGGGATGGGTCTGTCTGGGCAGCACTAGCAAGCAGCTGGACACATCTGAGTCATACTTTACCTTATATGTCTGATCCA
>JAQZBX010046961.1:0-20621 GCA_029593785.1 Cabassous unicinctus | reverse complement strand
AGTTTGTAATTTCCTTCTCTATTGGAATCAATCTACAGGCAAAGAACAAAATAATTAAAGTTACAGAAAATAATTTAAATATCATGAAACTTGACAATGTAGTAATAATAATGTAACAAATTTTATGAAATTAGAATGAAAGAGAGGGAGAAGGTAATGAAGAAAATTTAACTGATTCTTTAGTTTAGAATTAATATTATTATATGTAAGAAGGATAAATGAAGAAACCTGGAGGAACTGAAAATAGTGAGAAAAAATACAAAGACCAGGAGAAGTTTAGGTGTTAAATCCCTCAGTTCTCATACAGGAAGTCAATAAATACTGTCTAAAGTTGGTTTTTTTTTTTTTAAAGATATAGGGTTTTAAGATTCTAATAGTTGTCACTCTGATAGGTTGAATTATGTACCTGGGGCGGGGGGATATTCTTAATCTCAAACCATTGCTTTGGGTGTGAACTCATTGTAAATAGGACTTTTTGCAGGACATTTTGCAGCTGTAACTTTTAGTTAAGGTGTGGCCCAGCTGAATGAGACTGGGTATTAATCTTATTATTGGAGGCTTTATGAACTGAAAGCCATGGGAAGAAGAGAGAAGTTGGAAGTCAATGGAACCTGGAAAAGAAAGGAGTAAGACATTACCAGGCACATTGTCATATCACAGACAAGCCAAGGACCCAAGGATGGCAGGCGTTCAGCCCCTGAACACCACCTTATGAAGGGTATTGCTGCGCCAAGGGAGCAGAGAGAGGCTCAGGGAACACTCAGCCTGTGATGACAGAGGGAGAAAATCCACCCCTCCCTTTCACCCTGCTCCCCCACCAGGCACCTAGCAGGTCCTGGTATAGAGGTTTAAAGACTGATGGGTATCTGGCCCCTGCCTGTGGAGAAATGAGGGAGCTACAGTAGGACAGGAGAAGGGGATATCTACCTCGACTTGCTCAATCCTACAGGATAATGGGAATGACTAGGGGACATAAAGGCAGCCACCAAAATATCCCAGATCTTGTGAAAGTTCTTAAAAGCCCTCTAGATTTCCCTGACCCAAGAAGGGCTGTGAGTGCAGAAACCATTTAGGAATTTTTTTAAAAAATTTATAGGTCTTAAGAAGACACCCCCTCCCAAAATATATGGGTCTATTGGTCTACTTTGGGGCATTTATTTTTCAAATACATTGATGAGTACTATCTACTAACCTAGGCAAGATCTCATCACATTTGCTAATCATTTTCCTATTGATTGCTTTCATTTGCCCTCATGCCCAGAAAGTTCTTCCTTAACCTGGGATATGTTAAATATTTGAATATATGTCCTTACTAGACTTTTTAAAAGTCTTTTTATTCATTTTTCTATTTATTTTAAATTAATTCCTTTAATGCATTGAAATTTATTTTGGTATATTTTATGCAAATGTTATTACTTGACTTTTCTTCTTAAAACCAATTTTCACAATATTGTTTGTCAAGCAATTTATATTCCTCTTGTTGCTCTATTGTGATTAACCAGAGCTCCAATTTACTGGTGTATTTATGGGAATAGCCTTTTATTGGTTATGAGAATACACAAAGGCTCTAATCATAGGACATAAATGCACATGCCAACCCCACTCCAACCCCATGCCCATACACACATCTTTCCAGCATCAAAGCATTTGAGAAACAAATAATATATCAGAATGTTGTTAGGTAGAGATGAAATCAGAATTGAAAGATGATAAATGTTCTTAAGGCTTTTCATCTAGGCCTTGGTAAAAAATTAAATTAAAAAAAAAAAGATGAAATAACCTTACAACACAGCACAACAGACCTTGACAGTGCCTGGGATTATTTTGTCTCTGAGAGCCAATGTCTGTCTCCCCTAAAGAGAATTGGAAGCCCATTATGGTTTTTGTCTGTTGATAAATTTCCTTAATTTTAGATGTGTCAGTGCTATCACCACCATATTCTATGGGGTCTATGTATGCTCTTCTAATTCTATTAAAGCAGACTTCTATCTATTTCTTGCAGGGCCAGAAATGAGCATTCATTTCAATTGAGCATTCTTATCAATTCAGTTTTTATTTTCTTGAGATATATAGTCATATAATCATACTGTTTTCAAATAACTGTATTATTTTCATTTTCAAAATGTATAATTTTATTTCTATTTCAAAATGGTTTTTATTGACTACAACTTCCAGAACAGTGTTTAAATCATAATAAAATAAGCAACCTCAACTTGTCTCAACTACACCTAATGGAATAGTCACCATAATTTTATTATTAAAATTTAACAAATTACTCCAAATTGACTCAGAGTTTTAAAAATTAGGAAAGGATGTTATTTTTTTTAGAATCAGCAAACTCAATGATATGCTATTTGTTACATTACTAGAGTTGCTAACAGGAAACCACCTTTGCTTCTTAAAATAACTTTTTAGTTTAGAATAACTTTAAAGAAGTATAACAAGTTACTCTTTCAGTGAAATCTTGATTTTTTTGGCAAGTAATTTATTTTGGATGAATGTTTCCAGTTGTTATAAACAAAACAAAACAAAGAAACCTTTAATAGTCACTTGTAGTGTGTGTGTGTGTGTGTGTGTGTGTGTGTGTGTGTGTATGGGTGTGTGTGTGTGTTGTGCATAATCTCAGTTAACAGGAAAACACAAGAGGTGATTCCAGGGCTTTTTAATCTTTCTCATCCATCATCTTTAACCACAGTCAAAGGCTTTTCTTTTTCACACATCACACCTCATATTTGCAAAATGACTGCTGATCTCCAGAAAACATCAACAAGACCTCCTCCTCTATCTGCCCCTTATATCAGGACATCAGTTCGGCTTTCGCAGAAGCTCTACAGAAAAGTTCCCCTTAAGTTCCACTGGCCAGACCTGAGGCACTCAGTCACACATCATGCTATAAGGAAAGTTGGGAAAGTGAGCTTCTGGCAAAGAGGAATAGGATTGTCATATTTAGTTTATTAGACCAATTCTGATTAATTAATTGGGCTGGGAAGCTCACAGCACACAGAATATAAGTATTCTATTAGCAAGGAAGGGAATGAGGGTGTGGATGGTTCCAGTATAAAACTAATATTATGTCTGTCACCATACCTATTTTATTTTTATTTTTGGGTCTTTTTGTACCAAATTAATCAGATTGAATAACCAGAGCTAACGCTGGTTTCTTAAAATAGGATGTGCACATTCTAAATTTTCCACACTCTGTAAGGGTATGTACAAGTTCCTCTTCTCTAGAAATCTGATTGAACTTACTAGTGAAATCATCTGATTTCAGAAATTTTTATAGAAGGAATATTCAGGCTTTTATTTTTTATTATACTTAAGAATTATTGGCCTATCTAATCTTTGATTTCTGCTATAGTAAATTTTGAAAATTTATGTTTTTCAGAAATATTTCATTTCATTTATGTTTTCAAATATAATGGCTTAGAGTTTAATATATTATTTTTAAATGTTTTTTAAATATCTCATCTAGAGTAGCTTTTATTTTTATCCCCTCTATTTCCCAAAATTGGTTTTGTTTTCTCTTTTATACTTATGGATTAGATTTTTTATTTTATATAGAACAAGTTCTTGAATTTTATTTTTTTCTAATTTATTCACTTCTGCCTGCAACTTTACTATTTTTTACTTAATTTCTTTATGCATGTACTGTTCTATTGTTCTCTAACTTTCTAAGTGGGATCTTTTATTAATTTATATTATGAATTCTTGTTTAATAATGAAATAATTTAAAGCTAAGAGTTTTCTATGACATTCTGCTTTGGCTGCATCACTTAATTTAGTGATGCCTCTCATTTACATATGTAGGATACAGGATTTTAATATTGGAGGGGTTTTTTTTCCCCTAAAAAAGTTATTAATATGCCTTGCATAACATTAATTCAATAAATATTCATGTTATCAAAGAATGAGTCCTGTCCAATTTCAAGGCTGAAGAGATTTGTGAATCAGTATTTCTCAATTTTTAAAAAGAAGGAACATTCTTTGATATGTACACAGTTCAATTTTATGTATATTATTTTAACCTGGTTAATTTATTCTAGTTGTGTTTATTAATATTAATTTTTTGTTGATTGAATGGAATATTAAATATCTAAAACATTTATTTTTGTCAATTTATTTGTTTTTCTAATAATATTTGCTTCATTTATTTTGCTTTTATAGCTACACTGACATTATAACATACCTTTATATCAAAGAAAATGAATTTTGCCTGGAAAATAAATTTGTCTAAAATTAATTTAACCATCTTTGTTCTCTTTCTGTTTGTATTTGTCTAGATAGCTGCCCTAATCATCTATTAAATTTTTCTGTCCTTGGGCAAGTAGGAAATGTGGAGCTCTTACAAGTTAATAAATTTATAACTTTTAATATATGGAATCTGAATTGGGAGTTGTTTTATATTTCCCAATAATTTGCAGGGTATGCAGAATCTTTTAATGCCACAAGTGATTATTTTTAAATTTTTAAACTATAGTTCCCAAACTATCAATAACCAAAAGGCAATGAGTATTCTGACTCCCAACTAGGTAAGATGAGGAATTAAGGCTCCTTATCTTCTATCTGATACTTTCCAGTCTTAGTTAATATAATCTGTGGGTTTTTCTATTTTTAATTAAGTTATTATGTTTACATTGTCCATAGTATTTTAATAATTCTTTTTAATTGAATTTTATTGCCAAATTAATAAAAATCATTATTATTTATATTGTCTTTAACTTAGCCAAGGTTTATCTCCACTATTTTAAACAATGATTCCATCATTGTTAACATCTCAATTTCAGGTCACTACAGTTGGTAGAAGTACTCCCTAAAGTGATCAAATATTTTTGAAAAAGCAACTTTTATTTATCTTCTCAATTCTAAGTTTTTACTAGTGATTAGCTAGATTTACATATCTTTCAATCAGTTTTGTGAAATACAGTGAGCCTTATCCAAGTCAATACTCCGTTATTTTTTCACTTTGCTAATTATCACAAATTGCTGCTCATATTCAGACAATAGATTGATTGTAAATCTTGGCTTCCAATATTGAGTTGTTTTGTTTTTTTCCTCCCCATCCTCATGGGAATTTCAATGGGAATTCAGGGACTGCTTGCAAGATGTCATTTTACCCCAGATCCTGAATATTGCTTCTTATTTGACAACTAATCCTGTTGCTGACCACTTAATGTTTTCTTTTAAAAATATGTCTCGTAGAAAAGGGAATTAATATAGAAGGCAATTGTCAACAAGCATGAGGTCACCATTAAAGCAACAGTACTATATTGATTCATGAAATTGGGACATCCTTACTTTGGTGGAAATATTATTAATGCTCAACTTTCTCTTCCAGTACAATAAAACAGTGCACTCAGTGGAAGTAAGCATTCAAGATATAAACATTCATCAACATATAAAAATAATCACTTTTAAGAGCAAAAGGTCATATAGAATTTAATCTATAGGAAGTGTATATCAGATCTTAAAGATGAGAGTGGGTTGATGGTTTTGTTTGAGTGTGTGTAAGTGGATTGAATTTAGGATGAAAATCTTAAACTGCATTGCATTTCAAGTTTATTAACTCACAAATTTACATATAGCACTACATTGATCATAAAGATAGTACGTATGATGGTTAGGCTAACGTGTTAACTTGGCTAGGTAATGGTGCCCAGTTGTTTGGTAAAGCAAATACTGGGATAACTGCAATGCAAGGTAATTTCATGGACTTTAATCATCAGCGAGTTGATTGCAAATACAGCTGATTACATCTACAAATTCAGCAATGAGTGACATCTCATACATCAGTTGAAGGCCTTAAAAGGAGATGTGATTTCAGCATTCAAGGAGAGAATTCCCATCTCTACTTCAGAGAACCAGCGTCTCTTGGGGAATTCATTGAGAACCTTCATCAGAGTTCCTGGCTTGCAGCCTGCCCTATGGAATTTGGACTCATGCATCCCCATGGTTGTGTGAGACAATTTTATAAAATCTCATACTATTTACACATATCTCCTGTTGTTTTTGTTTCCCTAGAGAACCCTGATCAATACATCTTGATACCAGGAGTGGTTCTTGAGAAACAGAATCTTAAAAATGGGATTTCTGAATTGGTTCTGTGATTTCTGCAAATGGCTCTCTACTCTGATTAGATTCAAGGCACTAAAGACTCTGTATCCAATAATCAAGAGGCCACTGACCTCTTGTGAGCTCATGATGTGAACTGGCAATAGAGATACACAAAATATCACCACTGCATACAACTACTTCCATGCTTATAAGGGGCAAGGATCTGAGTGAGAGTGTTTAAACATCTTACCAGAGTTTTATGGAGTTAAAAGTTACAATGATGTTGGCTGGTTGTTCCTAAATATGCTAGACACAGTTATAAAAGCAAGGGATGATCTTAAGGCTTAAGATTTGCAACTTAAGTGCCACATGAATGATATGAAAGTTTCTATGTGTGCCCTGAAAGAAAATCTTGTTTCATGCAGTGGCAGACTTGAGATCTCTAAAAACCAGACCCAGAGTCTCATTGTGAAAGTAGCAGAGTTACAATGGAAATTAAAATCTGAACTTTACAGGGTATCTGCTTAAAGTGAAAGCATTGATTGAAAAAGAGTAGTATCCTGAGGATTGGGATGGAGATATATGGGTTGATGATGATGGCATTGGGGACACTGAAACCCTAAATTCTGTAATGGCCTGCCTGACAGCCACTAGACCTCCAGCCGCCCTGAGGAAATGACAACTAGACTCCAGCCTGCCCCAAAGAGTATTTGAGCCAACCTCCACCTGAAGAGATTAATTCTGTCCCATCAGATGAAACTGCAACAGAATGCCCTGAAGTAATTGACTTGAAAGACACTTCTAATGCTTCTCATTACCCACCCCCACTGCCCCTCTTCTTTTCTAAAACTAAAACTAGACTAAAGTCACAAAAAGCCCCCAGAGTTGAAGCAAAAAGTGTGACCCATGAGAGTCTTTTGTAGTGCAAAAGAACTGCATGAGTTTTCCAATTTATACAGACAGAAATTAGGAGAATATATGTGGGAATGGATGTTAAGAGTGTGGGATAATGGTGGGAGAATCATAAAGTTGGATCAGGCTGAATTTATTGATATGGGCCCACTAAGCAGAGTTTCTGGATTCAATGTTGTAGCTTGAGGGGTTAGAAAATTTGTTTGGGTGATTGGCTAAACCATGGATCACAAGATGTCCAACATTACCTGAGGTAGAGATGCCACAACTGCCCTGGTAAATTGTAGATGAGGGGATTCAAAGGCTTAGAGTGCTGAAAGGTTAGAATGGATTTACCATGTTAGACCTGTTCACCCACCCCAGGAATGTCCAGAGGATACACCTTTCACCAGGATTGTAAGACTAACTTCATCTTCTCTGCAGAGCTCTTTGTTTGCTCTTCTCTTAGGTCAGATATTGCATTGGGAACTGCTGTCACTGATCTAGGATCCTTAAACACTATGGAAATGATCGGATCCCATGTTGGCAGACACCAAGTGTCAGCACTTAACATTCAAAACAAGGTGGACATGGCTACCAATGAAAAGCAGACTCAAATCAGCAATCAAAATAGTCTGAGTCACATAGACGTATGGCACTGGCTAATAGATCATGGGGTAACTGGAAGTAAAATAGATGGACAGTCTACTAAATTCCTACTTGATCTGTATAAGCAGAAGAGTTCTAGGTCAAGTGAACCAGTCTAACTTGAATTACAGACACAGAGAATCACAGCCCCTTAATCAATTCCAAGATTTGAAAAAGTTGGCAGACCCAGAGCCCTTGAATGAGGGGAAGCCAAGTCGCCTTGGGGAAGGACCATGTTAAACTGACAAAAATTTATACAGTTCATCTTTCTCCCAAGCTACACCAAAGACACCTATAATATTTTACCAGGGTAACTGTGCATTGGGGAAAAGGAAATGATCAGGCATTTCTGGGATTATTGGACAATGGCTCAGAAGTGACATTAATTCCAGGGGACCCAAAATGTCACTGTGGTCAACTGTCAGAGTAGGGGCTTATGGAGGTCAGGTGATGGATGGAGATTTAGCTCATTTCTAGCTCACAGAGGATCCAGTGGGCCCCTGTACCCATTCTGTGCTTATTTCTCAAGTTGTAGAATGCGTAATTGGAATAGAGATACTCAGCGATGGGCAGAATCCCCACGTTGATTCCCTGAATTATGGAGTGAGGGCTATTATGGTAGGAAAGGCCAAGGCCAAGAGGAAGCCACTAGAACTGTCCCTACCTAGCAAAATGGTAAATCAAAAGCAATACAGGATTCCTGGAGGGATTTCAAAGATCAGTGTCACCATCAAGGACTTGAAGGATGCAGGGGTGGTGGTTCTCACCACATCCCCATTCAACCCTCCTATTTGGCCTGTGCAGATAACAGATGGATTTTGGAAGACAGTGGATTATCATAAACTTAACCAGATGGTGAATCCAATTGTACCTGCTGTTCCAGATATGGTTTCATAGCTTGAGCAAATCAACACATCCCCTGGTACCTGGTATGCAGCTATTGATCTGGCAAATGCTTTTTTCTCAATTGCCACTAGTAAGGACCACCAGAAACAGTTTGAGTTCAGCTGGCAAGGCCAGCAATATACCTTCACTGTCCTACCTCAGTGTATATGAACTCTCCAGCCCTATGTCATAATATTATCCACAGGGACCTTGATTGTCTCCCTCTCCCACAATATATCACACTGGTCCATTATTTTGATGATGTCATATTGATTGGACATAGTGAGCAAGAAGTAGCAACGCTTCTAGACTTATTGGTAAGGCATTTCGCATGTCAGAGGATGGGAGAAAAATCCAATGAAAAACCAGGAGCCTTCCAACTCGGTGAGATTTCTAGGTGTCCAGTGGTGTGGGACATGTCAAGATACCCCTTTTAAAGTGAGGGATAAACTGTTGCATCTGGCCCCTCCTATGATGAAAAAAAGGCACAATGCTTAGTTGGACTCTTTGGATTTTGGAGACAACATATTCCTCATTTGGGTGTGCTACTTCAAGTATTCAGAAAAGTTGCTAGTTTTGATTTGGAACTGGAGAAAGAAGAGGTTCTGCCACAGGTCCAGGCTGCTGTACAAGCTGCACTGCTAATTGGGCCATTTGATCCAGCAAAACCAATGCTGCTGGAAGTGTCAGTGGCAAATAGAGATGCTGTCTGGAGCCTATGGCAGGCTCCTATAGGAATATCACAACACAGATCCTTAGGATTTTGAAGCAAAGCCCTAAGATCCTCTGCAGATAACTGTTCTCTTTTTGAGAAACAGCTTTTGGCCTGCTACTGGGACTTATCAGAGAATAAATGCTTAACCATGAGACCTGAGTTGCTTATCATGAGCTGGATACTCTCTGACCCACCAAAGCATAAAGTTGTGTTTGCACAGGAGCACTCCATAATAAAGTGGAAGTGGTATATATGAGATAGGGCTCGAGCAAGCCCTGAAGGCACAAATGTTACATGAAGAAGTGGCCCAAATGCCCATTGTCACCACTCCTGCCGTGTTACCTTCTCTTTCCCAACCCACAGCTATGGTCTCTTGTGGAGTTCCTTACAATCAGTTGATTGAGGAAGAGAAAACTTGGGCCTGGTTTACAGATGGTTCTGCACGATAAGCAGGTACCACCTGAAAGTGGACAGCTGCAGCACTGCAGCCCCTTTCTGGGACATCCTTAAAGGGAAGTGGTGAGGGGAAATTCTCCCAGTGGGCAGAACTTCAAGCAGTGCACCAGGTTATTCTATTTGCTTGGAAGGAGAAATGGCCGTAGGTGCATTTGTACACTGATTTCTCTGCTGTTGTTTCACTGGATGATCAGGGACTTGAAAGGAACATGATTGGAAAATTGGTGACAAAAAAGTCTGGGGAAGATTTATATGGATAGACCTTTGTGAGTGGACAAAAGCATGAAGATATTTGCATCCCTTGTGAATGCTCCCCAGAGGGTGACTTCAGCAGAAGATTTTAGTAATCAAGTAGATAAGATAACTCATTCTGTGGCTAGCACTCAGCCTCTTTCCCAGGCCACTCTTGTCATTGCCCAATGGGCTCATAAACAAAGTGGCCATGGTGTTAAGGATGGAGGTTATGCATGGGCTCAGTAACATGGTCTTCCCCTCACCAAAGCCAACCTGGCTACAGCCACATCTGAGTGTCTAATCTGCCAGTAGCAGAAACCCATACACAGGCCCCAATATGGCACCATTCCCCGAGATGATCAGCCTGCTACCTGGTGGCAGGTTGATTACATTGGACAACTTCCACCACGGAATGGGCAGCAAATTGTTGTAACTGGATAGAGACATACTCTGGATATGGGTTTTTCTTCCCTGCATGCAATGCTTCTTCCAAAACTACCATCTGTGGACTTACCAAATGTCTTACCTACCATTATGTTATTCCACATAGCATTGCTTCTGAACAATGAATCCACTTCACAGCAAATGATGTCCGGAAATGGGCACAAGATCATGGAATTCACTGGTTTTTACCATGTTCCCATCATCTTGAAGCAGCTGGATTGATAGATTAGTAGAATGGCCTTTTGAAGACTCAATTACGGGACCAACTAGGTGGCAATACCTGGCAGGGATGGGGCAATGTTCTCCAGGAGGCTGTGTATACTCTAAATCAGCATCCACTCTATGGTGCTGTTTCTCTCATAGCCAGGATTCATGGGTCCAGAAATCAAGGGATGGAAATGGGAGTGAGACCATTCCCTATTATGCCTACTGATCCACTAGGAAAATTTTTTACTTCCTGTCTCTGCAACCTTAAGCTCTGCTGGTCTTAGTTCCAAAAGGAGTGCTTCCACCAGGAAACACAACAACAATTCCATTGAACTGGAAGTTAAGACCACCACCTGGCCACTTTGGGCTCCTCATGCCTCTGAATCAACAGGCAAAGAAGGGAACTATGGTAGTAGCTGGAGTGACTGATCCTGTCTAACAAGTAGAAAAAGGACTGCATCTACACAATGGAGGTGAAGAAGAGTTTGCCTGGAATACAGGAGGATCCCCTAGGGCGTGCCTTAGTACTACCTTGCACTGTGATTAAAATCAATAGAATACAACAACCCAATCCAGGCAGGACTGACAATGGCCCAGAATCTTCAGGAATGAAGGTTTGGGTCACCCCACCAGGCAAAGAACCACAGTCACCAGTCATCTGAGGTGCTTGCTGAAGGTAAAGGGACCATAGAATGGATAGTGCAAGAAGATAGTTATAAATGCAAACTACAACCACGTAACCAGTTACAGAAACAAGGACCGTAATGGTCATGAATATTTCATCCTTTTTTGTTATAAATATGTTTATATATATACATAAAACAAAGATCTTTGTTTTCTTCCCTATCTTATCCCCTTATCGTATGACATAAGTTGTATTAGTTTAATGTCACAATATTTAGGGATGTCAAGTTTAAGAGTGAATATTACCCAAGGACTTGCATCCTATTATGGAAGGATTTAGCGCATTTCCAGTTGTATGTAGGACAACTGAGCATTGTTTGGAAAAAAAGAAATGTCTTTTAGTGTTTTTATTTAGAAATTAAGTATGTACCTTTGATGTGTATGGCTCCCAAGTTGACAAGGGGTGCACTGTGATGGTCAGGCTAATGTGTCAACTTGGCCAGGTAATGATGCTCAGTTGCTTGGTCAAGCAAACACCGGGCTAACTGTAATACAAGGACATTTCATGAACTTTAATCATCAGTGAGTTGATTGCATCTAAGCCTGCTTACATTTACAATCAAATGAGGAGATTGCCTTCAGCAATGAGTGCCATCTCATACAATCAGTTGAAGGCCTTAAAAGGAGAAGTGATTTCAGCATTCAAAAAGAGAATTTTCATCTCTACTTCAGACAGCATCTCCTGGGGAACTCATTGAGAACCTTCATTGGAGTTCCTGGTTTACAGCCTGCCCTACAGAATTTGGACTCATACATCCCCGTGGTCTCATGAGGCAGTTTTATAAAATCTCAAACTATTTACAGGTATCTCCTGTTGGTTCTGTTTCCTTAGGGAACCCTGATAAATACAGTAAGTTTCTGTATGATTGGAAACCTTAGAATTTGGATGGCAGTTCAACTGTTTAAAGATGTGAAGAACGTGAATAGAGAGTAGGACTGTGGTGAGCACAGGTGATAATGTTACCAGCTCGTTGGCTTGGAAATTGTCTGAAGGGAGTAGCTTGCAATAGAGCAACTTAAAAGTTCTAAGACAAAATAGCCCACTTAAAAATCCCACCTTTTTAGTCCAAATTCCAACCCTCATTCCTTAAGAGCTCTGTTTAGTGAGTGAGAAAATGAAAACATGTACAACTTGCTCTAACCTCATGTCAAAAGTTAACTCAAACTCACATGGTCACTAATAGACACTTTATGTCCTTCTCCAGTAGTTGGATAGAGCCTAAGCTTGTTGGTTAAGAGGGTCTATTTAATATATTTTCCTAAGCAGTGTGGCTAGTGAGATAAGATATTTGAGGGAATTAAAATGTTAAATTATGTATACAGGTTAGTAAATATGCTCAGTGATTTCAACTGATTCATTACATGAGCTTAATTTATTATTACAACAATGAATGCCAACCATTCATGATACATTACTTTCATCATAAAACACCAACAATCAAATTCAACCATGTGCTTTGCAAATATGAATGACACCTATAAAATTATCCTCAAACAATTTTCTCCTTTCAAATACTTCCAAAAGTGTTCTGATACAGTAAGCATTCCCCAAAATACTTGTGCCCAGTTTCCCTTCCATCTAAGGACCTCAAGAGAAACTTCAGGAAAAAAAAAAGAGAGAAACTTCAGATAATAAAATAGCATTTGAGCTTAGTGACTTTAGTTATTTGCCCAAGATGAAAAAGTTAATAAGTGGCAAAGATCAAATTCAAAACCAGTGTATCTGATATCCACACCCATTTTCTTTCTATTATGATTTTGTCCACCCCTTATACCATATTCTCTCATTTTCTTTCTCACAACCTTTATAGATAGCTTTTATTATTCCCACATTGCAGAGAGGAAACTAAAGCTCAGAAAATTTTAAATGTACTATATTAGCACCTTAGGAGAGAACACAGAATACATATTATTCCAAACCACTTATACCTGTGAATGGCCCAGGCAGTCATGGTGAAATCTGGATTGAAATATCTTTGAAGAACACTACTGTTTGGAGAACTTGGGAAAAATCAAGTCAGAATTCTGATTTCATAAGGCAAAAAGGGCAGAGAGCTCTCCTGGCTACAGGGACCAAGTCAGGGAGGGCATAATGAGATGCTTACGTGGATTATTCTTGTATGACTAGCTTGTTTGGCAACCTGGAGTTGGTCCCAGCAGCACATCAGCACTTCCCACTTATGGACACTGTAAATCACTCTTCTCTCTGTGGCTATCTTCTCAGCTGCCCTCAGCATTTTGGGAAGTGGAAAGCCCCAATGAGCCAGGCACCATTTTGCCCAGGGCTAAGTGTGCACCCTTTATAGCAGTATCTGCTTGTCCACTGCCTGTGATGTGTGCCAATTTTACTCATGTGAATCAAAAATAACTCCCATAATTTATTTAAAGAGCATCCCCTAAAATAGAAGATAGGACTGAATCCATACTACTATGGAGAAATGATATAGTGATAAATTGCCTCACCTTTTACTGGGTATTGGGAAAAATAACAATGCTAACCTAACTAAAAGGAAGAATACGTTAAATTTTTCTAAAAGATGTATGTATTAAATCATGACTTTGTAGTTTAATTCTAAGTACAGGTCTCAAATCCTGATAGTGTAATCTGTATGCATATTAATTTTTGAGGTTAATCAGATATGGGATCAGTCCTTCCCAGACATCAGTTCACTTCTTGATTTACCAAGTTTGATGTCAGTTGACCTGGTTGGATTAAACAGAAACCTCTTCCATTTTCATTGGTTGCAGAGGACCATCATTATTCTGTCACAGAGACTATTCTATACATTTATTAACTTTGATTATGTTGGCTCCCATCTTCTCCCTTAATAGACCACAAGCTCCATCAACATTGAGACCTCATCTAAACAAAGCCATGTAATCCATCACTGCATACAGAGGCAGCAGCGATACATTTGTCATACATATTTTATGGGCACAACATCTGTGGCAAGCCCTCTTAATGATGAGGGAAATTTAAAGGAATGATCATTTAATTCAATATCAAACATGTGGGTTTATCAGCTGGCACCTAAATTTCCTGATTTTGTGTCATTAAAAGCCAGTACTTTAACCTCTCAAATCCTTGATTGACATGAAAACAAGATAAAAACCAACCTTTGTCTACCCCACAGAGCTGATGTGATGATCAACAGAGATCACGTGGAACATACCTCAAAATATAAGTGGAGTATTATTTAAAGTACTTGCAAATTGGGAACAATCTAAATATTCAATAGAAAGTGAATGGTTTTCTACATATTAATACATTCATATGATGGATTATTTTAATAAAAGCCTTTCATTAAATTAATGTTATGATATTATTTTAAAGGATTAAGTAAAAAATACATATTTAAAAGCCTGAAAGGAAAAAAAGCTACAACATTAATAGTAGCTATTACTGGATAGCAACCAAATAGATGATTTTAAAAAGAGTAATTTTATTTATTTCACTTTTCTAAAATAAAGACTTTTTTATAATTGAAAAAGAATTTAATATATGTGCAAAATGTTTTGTGCATCATAATATGCTACCAAAATATATGCTAGTTGATATAATTTGAGTAAAATTGAAGGTAAAACAAGAAAGTCTATTTTCTATTAATATAGTAGTTTGATTCCTTTCCAAATATAAGTTCCAGTTTCTAAACCTGCAATGAAACAAAGTGAAAGTACTATTATTCTAATATTTCAATTAGAGGTATCAAAACAATTGATATTAAGCATAAGATAAGTAAAATATAAAATAAAAGTATAGTTCATTTATAATTGTTTGCTAACTCAGATGTTAGCAAACAATTCTGATAAGGTAAGAGAGGTCAAAATAAAAGATAAACATGAATTTATCTGTGTAAGAGTGATGGTCTATTCTATCTATTTAGTACTATTTATTAGAGCTTTGTTTTCTTAAAATATTCAACATTTCAAAGAAATCTTCAATAGCTAACAATTTATATCAAAATGTTTACTCCACAATCCAAGGAACTTTTAAATTAAAAAAAAAAAATTGGTAAGAACTCAAGATTATGTAATTCTTCCAAATTATTTAACTATTAGGTTATAAAATGCCTCTTTTGTAAAAGATTCACATCAAATAATTCAGTTCAATAGATGCATAATAAAAAGACTAAAGTTAAGGGAATACTTAAATGTAATTTATTTCCAATTTTATTCAGTGAGCTATTTGTTGCAATGGGAGTTAGAAGAGTCAAATGTTTAAGAGGCAATTCTTGACCTCATTTTTAAATTTGACTTTTAATATTCATATGATTACATTCTAACTTTTCTAGAACAAATATTTAATATGTCATAGCTAAATAATGAGGTAAATTCTGAAACCATTAATTTACATTCTATTAAGGTATCATAAAATATATATGTGTTTATGTGATCATATATTTGACTTATTATTATTATTAATGAAAAGAAACATGTTTAAAGTGCCCTCTTCCCCTAGTCAAACTGAGATATGAAAGCAGTCTTAACTCTGGGGTGTATTTTTTATCCTTCTTCACCAATAAAGGAATGTGAGTCTTGCCCAGTATCATAAACCTGATTAACAGCAGTATTTCTGAATGCAAAGCCAATTCATTTTCCACTATACCACGCAACTGTGGAAAGTACTCCAAAAATGAGATGATCAACCTTAGAATCTCACCACATCCCCATCACAAAGGAGGGAAATAAAGTAATAAATAATGGAAAGCTATAAATAATTTATTATTAATAATAAATTCTAAACAGTTTTCACATTTTAACATCTCTTAAATTGGGATGTCTTAAAATTGATGGTGCATTGACAATCAACATCTTATATCAGTACTTCTCAAATTGTTGGTAGTAAAGAACCAATGCATGCTTATTTATCCCCAATTTGTTAATAACTCTACCCTGTTCAAGGAGCATCTATTGATTATGCATGTGGATGGTCTGAAAAAGGCGAATTGCTAATAACATTTCTAAATGCTTCCTCTCAAATTTTTTTAATACAAGTTGTAAGTCTGCAAGCCATATTTTCAGTAGAACTATCTTAGAGTCAAGGAAGACTCGATTAAAACTTTATTACATATAATTTACAAAGCTTCTTAATCAATATTTTATTATATAGAACTTTGAATCATGATTAACCAATATATGTATTTTTAAACTGGGCCAAGTATTAAAATTAACAATTTGATTTTCTTTGCCAGAAAGAAATTAAATGGCTGTAGACAGGGATCAACATCAAGGGGAAGCGAGATTGGATAATCCACCGATTTGAAACGAGGTTTATGAATAATTAAGAATTAGATATGTCAGTCAAATTAAATCTTTCTTCCTTCCAAGTACAAGAACTCCTGATATTGATATTCTGGGTTATTTTGGTCCTTGAGTTGGTTTGTCACTGATAAAACACTTGCTTCTCTTCTATATTAAAACTTGCATGGGAAAAAGTATTTGGTCACTCATTAAAAATAAACTGTTTTCTTCCCAATGATAAAGCTGGGGAAAAAACTGTGCTTGCTTTGGAGGCACATATACTAAAATTGGAACAATAAAGAGAAGATTAGCAAGGCCCTTATGCAAAGATGATGCTAATTCATGAAGCAGTCCATATTTTTTAATTTTAGAAAAAGTGAATTACTTATGGCAGGATAAACAAAAAATGCTCTATCCTGTTCCGTGCTAAACAATTCTATAAAAGGTCAAAGGCCCTGCAAGTAAAAAGTAAAACATAATCATGTTTTAAATAAGGAAGGAAGTTTACTGGGGGATGTGGGGGAGGGGTCAATTAATGCCATAAGCATAGTATAAACCAAGCCTGACACATTAATTATAAGAACTTTCAGCTTAAATTATTGTTCTGTCAAGCATTTTCAGTATGACAACTTCTTGCAAATAATGTGTTTAAAAATATCCTTTCTTATGAGGAGAGTCCCAAAGTACTGTAGAGATTCAGGCTTCAGAAACTGATGTAAATGGAGATTTAACTTTTTTCACAAGGGAACTGTCTCATTCACTTCGGGGTCCCCCCACGTACTCAGTAGATACTCCATGCATATATATTGACTTTTGAATGAATGGCAGAGTGGCCTCTGAGGAAGGAAAAGAGCACACTATGCCTCATCCTGATTGCAACATTCTCTATGCAAGCATGGCTTGCACCAATCACAAGAAAACAAGAGAATTCACCCCTTCCAATTCAGGTGGATGCACAGCAAAGAGCAAATGAAAATCCAATCCAGACAATCTGGTCCAAACAAAGATGTGTTTCCCTACATGTCTCCCACCACATCAGGCACCAAGGGCTGAATAGAGATTCTTCTATATTTTACAAAAGACACACATTGATTGGCCTTACTGGCTAGAAGGAATCTGAGCTGTAGCTACAATCTAGTAGTATAACTCATAGCTAGGAATGTGCACTGGAGGCTCATTATTTAATTAAGAGTAGGAATTATAAGAGCACTAAATGCAATGAAGCAGCACAATTTGCAAGGTCTCCAAATTTATGGTTTTCATTAATTAACATAAAGTAGTGTAGGCAAGTGAAATCAAGTGATCTGCTCAGCTATTAGAATTTTGAGAGTTAATTAATATAACAACACAGATCACTGAACTTAGAAATGATGAGTAACATATAGAATTTTAAAGAGTATCATGACATTTTATAATTACAAGATACTCCCCTGTTCCCTCAAATTGCATTCTTTTGACGCTTGGTTCCTTAACTCAATTCAAGATCAGACATGGCTAGATCCATAACAAGGAAAAACAAGGAGGATATTTGCGAATTCGATTCTGCAAGCACTACTATTAAATGATTTGCTTATTTACTTAATCAGCTGTGATGATTACAAGCCATTAGTGACCATTAGTAAATAAGACTATTTGCATTTCACAAGTGCTTTTGAAATTTAGACTTCTTAAAGTTTCTCAGTAGGGAAAGAAACAAAACTAACTTTTTCTATGACAAAAGCTTGAAACACTGTTGAGCAAATCCTCATTTCTCCTCTGGAATTGAGGTAAAACACAAGGGGAATTGGAGGCTGTGAATTGTTCTCCCTTGCCACCACTGCCATTATATGTATTCTGTATACCCACTGCTCCTCTTTGCGCCCTTCCTTTAATTTAAAATCTCTAGAGCACTGAGGGCAATTGTTCCTCTTCATCTGAGTGAAGAGCTTTGTAAATAAAAGTCAAGTCTTGCAATTCCCAAATGAATTTAATTTGTTAAAAATAGACATGCAATTTAACCTCAACAGCATTTTCTATGATGTCTTTATACATTCCTACTCCATTTTATATTACAGGGGAAAAAATTTGCATACATAGTCAGGACATAAGTGATCTAAAAAATACTTTCCATTTCTGAACACATATTCATATATTTATTTAACAATTACAATATACTGAGTACCTAAAATGCACCAGATACTTTCCTAGTGCTTTATGTGTCACATCATTGCTGAAAAGAGTGTTGGAAGGTAGGACCTCATTTTATCACAAAAGTAAACAATGATGTTGGCATAGTAACTCTTAATTTTAATAGCTGAGCATTTCACTTGGCCTGGCTCACCAACATTACTATTATGTAAGGCATCTAGAAAATGGGTAGCAAAGACATAAACCCATGCCTCTCTGCTCAAAACACAAGCTCTTTTCACCCCTCCAGTGATTTAAAAAGAAAAAGAAAAAAGTCCAGAGAAAACTTGCACAAAGCCAGAACACTAAAAGAGATAAAATAACCATATTTTGAATGAAACATGAGTGAAGGTTCAGGACTTGTTGCTCCACCTTACCTTTGCAACACTCCGCACTGATCGTCTTTCCATAGTGGCAGCTAAGGAGGGACCCAAGTGGGAAATCACTGCAGTACATGGTGCTGCTGCTCCTAAGGAGACTTATCCTATTCACAAATTTGGGATTTCAAATACTGAAACTTTTCTGTAGCAAGCTATATTTTCTTCCTAACCGTTAACAGTTTGAAATTCATCGATACAATCAAGATCTTTCTGAGAGAGAGAGAGAGAGTTGTCCAAAGGCACAATCACTCTTGTCAAGGTGGTGAGCTTCAGGTTATTTTGGGGGTTCAAGCAAAGATTGGATGACAGATCACCTGGCAAGACTGTTGTTGAGTGAGGCAAAGTGCCATCTACTCCTGAGGTTAAAAGCTGGATTTTCAGATTTCTCTGTTGTTCAGAGCCACTTTCAAAGATGAAGAAGGGGTCAACAGAGAATGTGCCTGCTTAGTACCAAGCAATATTGATTATGCATCTTCATACATTTCACTTGCAGCTAGAATTGTCCGTTTGGGAGGATAATCCTTAAGAGCTGGCAAAGACCCAGCAGAAAAGTCATGTCATTAGAATGTTAACAGCTTTATTGAGGTATAATTGAAATGTAGTAAACTGCACATTTAAATATACATTTAAATATGTACACTTTAAATAGTGTACAATTTGGTAAGTTTGACAAATACATGTGTGTGGAGATACATATATATTATATATACCCATGAAACCACCATCCAAATCAAGATAATGACTTATCCAAAACCCCAAGTTTCCTCCTCACCACCACACACAAACTGATCTACTTTCTGTGACTAAACAGTAATTTGCACTTCTTAGAATTCTGTATAAATGAAATCAGTATGTTCTCTTTCTTTTCTGGTTGAATTCATTCAGCATAATTATTTTGAGATTCATCCATGTTACATGCATCAATAGTTCATTCCTTTTTATTGCTGAATACTTTTCCATTGTGTATATACCCTGCAGCTTTTGCTTAAATATGATTTCACCTATTTATGGACACTTGGGTTGTTTCCAGTTATGACTATTACAAATAAAGCTGCTAGGAACATTCATGTACAAATTTTGTATAAACATATGCTTTCATATCTCTTGTGTAAATAACCAGGAGAGAAACGGCTGGGTGGTATGGTAGGTGTACATTTTAAAATTTTAAGAAATTGGCAACCTGTTTCCAAAGTGCTGTTTCATTTTTACATTTTATACTTACACCAGTAGTGTAAGAAAGTTCCAATTCCTCCACATCCTAGCAAATAAGGTCAGTCTTTTTCATTGTAGACCTTCTAGTTATCTAATAGGTATATAGTGGTATTTTACTGTAGTTTTAATTTGCATTTCTCAAAATACTAACAATGTTGAACATTTTTTCATGGGCTTCTATGCCATCTGTATGTCTTCTCTGGTGATGTGTCTATTTAAATCATTTGCACATTTTTAAAACTGGTGTTTTTCTTGTTGCATTTTGAGAGTCCTTTGTGTATTTAGGATATATGTCCTTTATCAGATATACGCTTTGCAAAGGTATTCTCCGAATTTGTGGCTTATCTTTTCATTTTCTTACCAATGTTTTCCCCACAGCAAAATTTACTCTTTTTTTTTTTTTTTTT
>JAQZBX010046960.1:0-20624 GCA_029593785.1 Cabassous unicinctus | reverse complement strand
AACCCCTCTCTTCCCTTTGACAGAAGCCTCCCACTCTTGGAGCTTGCTCCCTTCCGCTGGGGGGCTGGCAGGAGTTGGGGCTCACAGCAGTTTTTTGTCCTGAGGGTGGGGCTTAGCCATCTGCCATTTCCAGCCACAGGGGTAAGAAACTCACAGTTTTACTTTGAGCAATTTATCTCTTTGTCCAGCTCCCTCCAGATAGGTGCCCTGAAGCCTCCTGCCTTGGGGGTTCCCAAAACAGCTCACTTGGGAAGGATCTTGCCCCCACTTGACCATTTTTTGTGAGGGAGCTGGTGAGTGCCTACTTAAACTGATGCCATCTTGCCATCTCCCCTGCTCTCCAGCACTTAATCTTATCATGCTTCTCTTGTATGTGATGGATCTCTTTTCTTATGATGCTTTCAGTATTCTCTCCTTGTCTTAAGAATTTGACAATTTTTAAGCACATGTGTTGGAATAGATCTGTTAGGGTTTATTCTGTTTGAAGTAAACTGTGCTTTCTGGACATGTACATATATGTCCCTCAAAAGGGTTTGGAAATTTTCAGCCATTTTTTCCTTCAAAACTCCTTCTGTCCTCTTTCTTTGCTCTTCTTCATCTGAGATACCTTTAATGTATATGTTTGTGCATTTTTGGTTGTCATTCAATTCCCTGAATCCCTGTTGAATTTTTTCTTTCTTTTTATCTACCTGTTCTGCTATCTGTCTGAATTCAGATGTACTATCTTTGATGTCACTAATCTTTACTCTGCCTGTTAAATTCTGTTGTATATGTGTCCATCATAGTTTTCTTGCATTGTGCCTTTCATCATCAGATCCTTCATCTTTTTATGTATGTTTACAATTTCTTCAGTATGTTCCCCTAGTGTCTTCATAATAGCCTTTATCTCTTCCTTCACTTCATTAAGTTGATTCAGGATTTATGTTTGGATATCTCTGATTAATTGGTTCATATATTGCATCTCCTCCCTTTTATTTAGTTTGTTCATTAGATTGAACCATGTCTTCTTGTTTCTTTATTGTAGTCTGTAATTTTTTATTGGTGTCTGGACATCTGTTTATCTTGATGGGCTTGTTCAGATAGTTACATTCTCTTTCTATTCTAGGGTTTTATTTTGTTTTGTGTTAAGTTTCCTTTTTGACACTTGCTTTGATTTATTCTACATCCTTGTAGCTGTTTGTGTTCCAGTTTTAAACTGACCTCTTTGTCTTCCTCTCCCTCTCCCTCCTGGATGATGTGTAGCACTCTATTGGTCTGTTGGTCCCCAAAGCAGCTCCCTTGGATAGCTTTTTGCCCTTCTTCCATTGTTTTTGAGAGAGAGTTGTGTCCTGCCTACATACTTCGATGACATCTTACCAGAAGTCTCTGCAATGCATGATTTTTTTAAACATACACAGTATGTCAATTGTATCATCTTAAACACTGAGCAATGTTTAGATAGTTATTAATAAAATTATCTGCTTAAAGTAATCCCTCTACTTTTAAAAATGAGGATATTAGGAGAAACCACATATAATTGAAATGATATTATTGAAAATACTTGCACAAAAATCTATTACAACCTCTTGAAATTCATTTGGGTATACCCAATATAATCAAATCAACATTATTGTTAGTAGTAGCAGTAATATCAGCAAATATTAAAATAGTCATGAAAAATGTAAATGACCTTTGAAATACAAAGGATTGTTTATAAAATTTTAATAAAATACAAATTCTAAATTTTATAGCTATAAATCTTTAATACTAGGTTTTCTACAAAAGAAAATTAAATAGTACTGAAATATGACTTAAAGATAACAAGTTTTTTCATTGAAATATAATTAATGTGGAAATATTTTTTCTTTATGATCAGAAGTGCCACAAGGCAAGCACAATTAAAGATGATGAAGTTAGCATAGTTATTTAAGAAAAAAGATATTTCAGTAATCTAACAAAGAATAATTGGGCTAGATCTGGGAAGAATGTTAATTGTTCAATAAATTTTGAATTCATGCCTGATGGTGGAAGGATGCTTTTTGGAGGAATGTGTGCATGTGCAAAACTTAAGTAGAGTGATAGCAAGGGAACTCCGGCTGCACAGTGCCATGAAGAAAATGGAAATGATTAAGTTCTGAATCAAGAATAGCATTCATGGACAATGAGACAATGGAGGAAAGAAAGGATTGAATTAATAGTTGCGTAAAAAAACTAAAGTTATAGAAAATGAGGAATGATATTTTAGTCTCATATGGAATATAACCATTATCAGAAGATCCTAAGATTATACATGAGTTTTCTTACAGAAATTATTTCTGGTACATTTTGCCATGGATGAGAAGAGAAGTCATCTTAGTCCTATAGTACATAAAGGGAACCAGTAACAGCTGTGCAGTGTTCAAACCCACTGGGTGATATGGAAACTATTTTACAGAACATGCTTGGATTACCATTTAATATTTGAGAAAACCTAAAATTATTATTGGATGTGTTCAGGCAAAGTTTTTAAAAATATTTTTCAAAAACATTGTAAATGTGACACAATGACTGAAAGGTTGTTGGAACTTGATCTCATATTAAATTCTTTCATTTGTTTAGATTATTTTCTCTTGTTAATGTTGAATTAATATATTTCATACTAGATAATGCCATGACAGAGGAAAATATTGAGTGCTTTGGGCCAGAGAAACACTCTTTTGTAAACAGATTTCCATGCATTCATATATGTCTGGTCTAAGTAATAACATGATTAGAACTAAGAAACTACTCTGGGCGTGAGGACTCAATAAGGATATAGCACTGAGAACTGTACCAATGTTGGCAATCCTGAAGAGTTGTTTCTCTCATTAAAAAAGGGGGAGTATATAAGTTTGCAGCAAGCCATAATTTTTAGTGTCACATTCATGGTACATTGCATACCTCTTTCCTCTTAGGCTTCAATCCGGAAAAGCTGCCCATGGTTTTTCCTGACAAATTTTTCAGTATCTATTTAAAAAACAGCAACCTTCAGATAATTTTAATCTGCACATAACTGCCTGTTGAGTGCTTCTAGTTTTAGCAGGATGAGGGTAAATGATTTTATTCTTCTCCAAGAAAAACTCAGTCAATGTACCAAGTATCAGCATTACATGATCTTTCCTTTTCCCATCAGCTACAAATTTCTGATATTTAAGATATCCAAAAGAATCTATCCCTCATTGTGCTAACATATATGTTATCACCTAAGGCTTCTTCTTCTGTTCATTAGATACCAATTTTCAAATGTTGATTACAAAATTTATTACAATGAATTCATGAGTACCTTCTTATTGTCTTCATCACTGATATTCATACATTTTGTTTTTCCTTACTATTATTTTGATGATGTATTCATCAGGATGAGAGAGCAATGCATTTAAATTAGACTAAATGTCTATGGAAGATATTGAGAAGAGATATGATATGAAGACGTGTGCATTTTAAGAAAATAAAGAAATGATTTAAATCTTGAATAGGTAAACAGATGGGTGGAAACCGGTTAGATTTCAGTTATGGAATTCTCAAATGAACTCAGGAAATATGGCTTGATTTTGAGAGCTTTTATAGTTCTCCTTAAGTCCTTATTTTTCAATTCTTCCCTACATTAACATGCTACAATCATGGTTCATTTGTGTGTCCCAGGTTAGGAATATGACAGCCAGCCCTTCCCATCATTCTAGAGATTAGGAAATTTATGGTTTAATTATGTCCAAGGAAGAAACACAACATCAGCTAGCGAAATAGTTGATTGGTAAAACCCATCTCATACAGACAGTTCAGGTCTTATATTTATTACTTTTCACCTGGTACTGTGCTAAGTCTTCTGTGGAGCCAATAGTTCTCAGGGGTTGCTTCTCAAATATTGAGCAGTTAAGATGACATAAATTTGTTCCAGAAACACAGTGTCATGAACATTTGTCTATTATCCAGGAGAAAATATAAGTATAACTCTTGGAACTAAGAATAGATTGAGTGAGTCTATTTTAAAGGATTATTTGGAACATATAGTAGTAACAATATTTCTCTCTTCCTTATAAGTTTCAAACTTTCTGGGATTAAATTATACATTAACCCATGAATTATAGTTTTAATGGCTACAATTTAAATATTTGTCTCTTGCAACAAAGACATGCCTGTTGTTTTTGTCTATTCAAATATTTTATTTTAATATAGTATGTTTGATATACTTTGAGTTATTCTTAATATTTTGGTACTGTTTCCTTTAAGGTGATTGTACTCCAGTACCCCACTGATATAAAGTTTGAGGATATAGCAAGATTAGTCAAATAAAAGGCAAAAGAAGAGACAATGTGGATATAAGGGCTTGATTATATTTGCCATAAAATGTTTTCTCTTTGACACTTGGATAGAGGCTGTACATTGAGTTTTAGCTCCGGTGGGAAGAGCTATAGTTTACACACAAAAGATATTAGACATGAATTTGAATTAAATCTAAGCAAGAATTGAGGGTTCAGTCAAAGACAGTATCTAATTATTTTGACACAATGCTACACTATTTTTCAAACTGATGGTACAAATTAATACTCGTATCAGCAAAATGTGAGTGTTCTCTTTGTTCATGTTACTCATTTTGGTTATACTGTTTTCAATATTCTATGCTTTAATCCAGTTACATTTGGTTGTGTATGTTCATAATTATGAATATAATTTTATTTTTCAAATATTTTAATCAAACTCCTGGCACCATTTACTGAAATATGCATACCATTTCCACACTGTACAGTGCTAAATCTGTAATTGTGTAAATATATATATACAATTCCTTTCTTTGAATTACATATTATATTTGGGATTTCTATGAAACTTAGGACCACCTTGTCAAATTCTAAAGAAAAATATTTGTTTGGATTTTTATTCTGGTGAAATTTTATAAATTAATATAAGTGACACACTTATAACATTGTGTCTACAAATCAATAAATTTGATCATTCACTCCATCTGTTTAGTTCTTCTTTAATATCTCTCTATGAATTATTTTTTGAATTTTCTCTTTAATGTTGAATATATCTGCTATATATCTGCTATAAATATTCCATACTGTTTTAAATTGTCTCATTTAAACCTATTTCCTGTTTTCTATACTAGTCTATAGATATTTCTTATTACATTATTGACATTTTGCATGCAATTGCCTTCTCAACCAGATTAAAATGTTATTTCCATAAAATTTGTGTAGATTTTTATTTATCCTTCACTTTCACATTAAATATGTTGCTAATATAAGAGCTGTTTCTTCTGCTCAAATTCCTGTATATTTTATTTTCTTTGTTTTGCTTCATTTGCTGCTTTTAGCCCTGGTGGAAGTGGCCATTTCTTATTCTTTACTCATTGGCAAGTCTCTGCTTTCTTCTATTTTTCAAATAATCTTCTCTTTTTTGTCTTTATTTATTTATATTTTCTGCACAATAAACTCTTATACTGCATTTGACTTATTTCACTATAATATTTGTATATAATATTTGTAAAGTATGAGAAATTGTCTCATTTTTCATTTCTCATTACACACTATTCTCCATATTCATATGAGGTTTTTGAAATGAATATTTTCATACTTTTTATTTCCATTATAATTATTTCATTTTTTTTTGTGCAGGTGTGTAGGTATGTTTATATTTATGTGGGCATATTATTAAAACTAGTGAACACTAATGGTCTCATATTATGTCAGAAACAACTGTACTCTATATGATTATGGGCTTCCTGTAATTGGAGTTATTTAGAATTATTTTCTGGATCAACATTACTTATGGAACTTGTAAACTGATAGAACTGACCTGAGGTTAAGAGTGGAGAGAACATCGGATAGTTCCATAAGTTCCAAATGAGAAAGAATCATAAATACCGACTTAAGAGCACCTTTATTTTTCTTTTCATTTTCTTTAGGAAATTTGTTGGTTATCCTTTGATTTGGAAAACCTGCTTTATACCAACATTTACGAATGAGGAGTTGTCCTCTAATAGATTTGTCCATTGATTCAATATCCACCTATAGAGTCATTTCAATCTATATCTTCTGAAAAGATAGTATGTCTCAAACATATTTCTGTGTTGCTGTTGTTGTTGTTTTATCAAACATGTTAAGGATGCTTTCTTCACTAGTAATAACCTAAATGATTTTTCTATTATTTCAAATAAATTAGAAAAAAATTAAATGCAAACATTGCAAATTCCTATAAACTCATACACACACATTTTCATATGCAATAGATAGGTAGATATAAATAGATTAATGAAAGATAAAAAAGATAGATGACGTCAACATTTATCCTACAAGTGATGGTTAAGTTTACATGTCAGCTTGAGAGTTTATGGTGTCTAGTTGTTTTGTCAAGTTAGCACTGGCCTAATTCTTACTGTGAGGACCCTGTATGGCTAAGTTGATTGCATCTATGGCATCTAATATTAACTAAGGATATTGCCTTCACCAATGAAAGAAATCTCAACCAATCTGCTTAAGGATTGAAAGTGAGATTGTAGGATTTCAGAGATCAGAAGGAAGAATTTATCTCTCTACTTCAGCAAGCCAGCTACTTCTGGGGAAATTATTGAAAACCTTTATCGGAGTTCAGAGTTTTCAGGCTTCCTTTTGGAATTCAGACTTGCCCATCACCACAGTTGCCTGATCCAATTCTTAAAATTCCTATATATAGAGTGTATATTTGAACATTTTCCTGTACATTGTTTCCCTGGAGAAGCTTGGCTAATACAAATTTGCTATTGGTGGTGTTTCTTGAAAAACTAAATTTTAAGAAAGAGATTTCTAAATTGATTCTGGGTTTTTGGGAATTATTTTTCTAATCTGATTGGATTCAAAGCCATTAATGACAATATTTCCAATAATCAAGGTGTCACTGATAGACCATGGCATGACCTGACAATAGAGATATGAAAAATACCATCATTGGATACTGCTACCTAAATGCCAATAAGAGGAATGGCTTTGAGTGACATTTTATTTGATTCCCTAATAGAGTTTTGTAGAGTTAAAAGTATAATGCCAGATATTTCCTAAATATGCCAGACACAGTTGTTAAAAACAGGAATGAACTCAAAGCTTCATATTCTGAGCATAAGCAAAGCATAAGGGACATGAAAATTTCTAAGTGTGCCCTGAAGGAAACTCTTCTTATAGCCACAGGCTTGCAAATTCTTTAAACCAGACTCAGAGTCTCATTGTGCAAGTGGCTGGCTTACAACAGAAATTAAATTCCCAACCTCTCTGGATGTATGCTGTTAAACAGGGGGTGTTGATTCAAAAGGAATGAGATCCCAAAAATTGGAATAGGTACATGTAGATAGAAAAGTTAATGGTGGGGACATTGAAACCATGGATTCTAATGAGTATTTTTTGCCAGATAAAGTTATAATGGTATGCTTTGAAGAATTAACCAATATTCCTCCAGTCAGCCCTGAGGAGTCAGACATCCAACCTCCACCTGGAGATACTATACAAAGAGTGCCTGAATAAACCTATAGCTGTCCCCACAATAACTTGCCTAAAAACCTGTTTGAAGAGATTAATCTTGTTTCACCAGATGAAAATGCAATAGAATGCCCTGAGTTAGTTGGTTTGCAAGATGCTGCTAATTCCTCTCATGAATCACCTCCATCACCCTTTTTTAAATTTATACCTATAACTAAACTGAAGTCCCAACAATCCATAAATGGAGAAGTAGAAAGCATAATCCATGAAGAAGTGTGCTACATCCTAAAAAGCTGCATGATTTTTCTAATTTACATGGAAAAAATAGGAGAAAAGCCATGAGAAAAGATATTAAGGGTTTGGGATAGTAGTGTAAAGAACATAAAGTTCTATAAATCTGAATTTACTGATATGGACCACTTGGAAGATATGCTAGATAAAATATACATTGGGGTGTTAGAAAGGGACCTAACAGTTTGTTCTGGTCCTTGCCTGAAACATGGACCAAAGGTGGATTACACTGCCTGAAGTTGAAATACAAGAACTGCCCTGGTACAATATAGATGAGAGGATCCAAAAGCTTAGAGAAATTGTATTATTAGAATGGATTTATTATGTAAGACCTGCTCACTCATTAAAGGAATGTCCAGAGGAAATGCCTTTCACAGGAATGTGAGAAATAAATTTGTGAAAGAAACTCAATTATCCCTGAAAAGCTCTGTGATACTTTCTTCTCTGTAGGCCAAGCTCATACTGGGGGAACTGCTGTCACTGCACTTAGATCCTTAAAGACAATGAGGATGATCAGATGCTGGGTTGACAGAAATCCAGTGACAGCATTAATCATGAAAGAAAAGTGAGTGTGGCTCTCATAATGGACAGCAAAGTCAAAGTAGTAATCAGAATAGTGTGACTTAGAGAGACCTATGGTATTGGCTACTTGGTCATGGTATACCTAGAAGTAAAATTCTTGGGCTCTCTACTAAATTCTTACTTGACTTGAATAAGCAGAGTTGATCTAGGTCAAATGAGCAAAACTCTAAATTGAATCACAAAAGCAGAAAGTCAATTTACTGACTTGAGAAAGGTTAATCAATTACTGACTTGAGAAAGGTTACAGATTCAGAACCCCTTAAACGATGTGAAGTCTAGGTCTCCTTGGTGAAGAAGCATTATGCATTAACAAAATTTATACTGTCTTTATGCTAGCCTTCTCAAATGGACCTATGGTCTTTTACTGGAGTGCACTGGGGAAAGTGAAATGATCAGATATCACCTGGATTATTAGCCACTAAGTACTGACATTAATTCCAGAAGTCCTAAAACATCATTTGTGGTCAACCAGTGAGACTAAGGGATTTTAGAAGTCAGGTGATCAATGGTGCTTTAGCTCATGTTATCTCCCATTGGATCCAGTGGGTCCCTGGATCCATTATGTGACTATTTCTCCAGTTGCAGAATGCATAATTCAAATAGAATTACTCAGCAACTGCCAGAATAACCACATTTGTTCCCTGACTTATGGTGTGAGGGCAATTATGTAAGGAAAGGCCACATGAAAGTTCCTAGAACTGCCTCTATGAAGGAAAATAGTAAATAGAAACAATACTGCATTCCTGGAGGGGTTGCAGAGATTAGTGCCACCATTAAGGACTTTAAGAATGCAGGGGTGAATAGAAGGGACAGATAGACCATGTGCAGGGAAGACATATTTGGGTCCAACTTTGTCACTCTCAGGAACAAGGATTCCAAAGTAGGCCCCACTGATAAGGCACAAAAATCTTGGGCTATCTGCCCTGATATAGGACCTGGGTGTCTCCAGACCCCTAAGGAGCCCCTTTGTTTGGGGTGATATCCACATTGGAAGCCTATGAAACCCTATTGAGATGTGCATAAGCATTACCTATATGTGGTGCTGGAGTTTGTAGGTGTACTTCCAGAGACCAAAGTTTTTGGACTGTCCATGTGCCAAATGGGCCTGGAACCTCAGTGGAGCAGCAACTCCTAAGCTAAAGCTCATTGGACTCATCCAGAACAACCAGCAGGGAGATGATGATAGACAATGGCCATCCCAGCAAATCCAGAGAGTCTGCAGCTGCAGGCAGGATAATCCCATCCATCTTCCCCATGGGATATAAACCCCCTCTCAATTGGAGTTGGAGTGGACATCACCATCCCAGACTCCTCAGGATTGGGGGAAGAGCTTTGGACTAGAGTGGACTTACTGGTATTCTACTATAGACATTGTGATTCAAGCAATGGAAGAAATTACAACATTAAAGTGGAGCCAGTGGCCACTGGAGGCTCTGGGAACAGGGAGAGGGAGAAGCAGTTGCAATACAGGGGCTTTTTTGGGACTTGGGAATTGTCCTGAATAACATTGCAACGAAAGATACAGGCCATTTTATATCTTCATATATCAGGCAGAACTGTGAGGGAAAGAGTGTGGTCTGCAATGTCCATGCTTAATGGCAAAGCCGCAAGATGTGTATATCTATTGCAAATGATGTGCCACTCTAATGAAGGATGTTTATGTGGGAGGTGTGGGAGGTGAGGGAGGTGGGGCATATGGTAATCCCTGTATTTTTTTATGTAACAGTTATCTAAGTATCTTTTAAAAATTTTTATTAAAAAAAAAAAAGAAGAATTCAAGGGTGGTGTTTACCACTGCATCCTTATTCAATTATCCCATTTGTCCTGTACAGAAAACAGATGGATATTGGATGATGACAAAGGATTATTGTAAACCTATCCAGGTGGTCACTTAAATTTCAGCTCTTGTTATGGTTGTGGTATCACTGTGTGAGTAAATAAATAGATTGCCTGGTAACTGATATGTAGCTATTTATCTGCCAAATGCTTTTCCCCACTGCTGTTAATAAAGACCAGCAGTGACAGTTTTCTTTCCACATGATGGCCAGCAATACACCTTTACTCTCTTAATTCAGTGGTATAACAACTCCCCAGCCTTATGTCATAATCTTGTCTGCAGGGACATTGATCACCTTTCACATCCATAAAACTTCACATTAGTCCATAATAATGAAAATGTCAATTTCATTGGAAATAATGAACAAGAAGAAGCAATTACTTTAGACTTTCTGCTAAGGCATTTGCATCTCAGAGGGTGGGAGATAAATCCAACAAGAAATTCAGAGTCCTTCAATATCAGGTATATTTTTAAATGTTCAGTGATATGGGGCATATTGAGATATCCCTTCTTAGGGGAAAGATGTTATTGCAACTCATTCCTCATACAACCAAAAAGATTCACAATGTCTAGTTGGCTTCTATGGATTTTGGGGACATTTTTAAAATTTGGATTAGCTACTCTGGCCCATTTACTGATTTACTAAAAAAGTGTTGGTTTTGAGTGGGAAACAGAACAAGATAAGGCTCTGCAACATGTCCAAGTTGTGTGCAAGTTGCTGTGCCACTTGGGCCATATGATTCAGTATATCTAATGTTGCTGGAATTTTCAGTGATAAATAGAGATGTTATCTGGAACCTGTTTAGGACCCGGTAGGAGAACTGCAGTAAATACTCTTAGGATTTTGAAAAATAGACCTGACATTCTCTGCAGATAATTAGTAACCCTTAGAGAAACAGCTTTTGACCTTTTCTTGGTTTTGGTAGAGACAGAAATTTTAAACATAAGCTACAGTATTACCATGAGAATTGAGTTTCCTATCATGACATGGATGTTGTCAGACACACCAACCCATAAAGTTTGACATGCACAGCAAAACTCTGTCATCAAATGGAAGTGGGATAAATAAAATCAGGCTTTGTAAGCCCTGAAGACACAAATAAATTAAGGAAATGGCTCAAAGGCCATTGGCCCCCAATGGCAAGGAAATGGCTCAAATGTCACTGGCCCCCAATCCTGACACATTATCCTCTTTTACCTAGACCATAACCATTGGCTCTTGGGTAGTTCCTTATGTTCAGTTGAATGAGGAAGAACACTCAGGCCTGGTTTACAGGTGGTTCTGTACAATATACAAATTACACCTGAAGTGGACATCTGCAGCAGTACAGCTCCTTTCTTGACCATCCTTGAAGGACAGTAGTAATGGGAATGCTCCCAGTGGGCAGATATTTGAGCATTTTCCCTGGCTGTTCAATTTGCCTGTAAGGAGAAATGATCAGAGATGAATTTATATACTGATTCATGGTGCCTGGCTAGTGTTTTGCATGGATGGCCAAGGACTTGGAAGTAACAAGATAGGAGAATAGGTGAAAAACAGATTTGGGGAGAATTATGTAGTGGGAAATAAAAAACAAAACATAGAAACATTTATGTTATTCTCACCAGACAGTGATTTCAGAGGAGGATTTTAGTAATCATGTCGAGCATGACCCATTCTGTGAATACCAGTCAGCCTCTTTCCTTAGTTACTCCTGTCATTGCCCAGTGGGTTCATGAACAAAGTGGCCATGAAGGTAGGGATGAAGCTTATGCATGGGTTCAGCTCCAAGACTTTAACTCACCAAGGATGACCAGGCTAAAGCCACTGCTGAGTGCCCAATCTATCAGCAGCACAGACCAACACTCTGATAAGGCATCATTCTCCAAGTTGATTAAGCCGAATCACTTCCATCATGGAAGTGGCAGCATTTTGTTTTAACAGAAATAGGCACATATTTTGGAAATGGTTTTACCTTCCATGCATGTAAAGTTTCTAACATTTGTGGATGTTAGATGCAGAATGCCTTATTCACAGCCATGGTATTCCACAGAGCATTGTTTCTGATCAAGAAACCCTCTTCCAGTAAATGAAGTGTGGGTATGGGCACATGCTCATTGAATTCACTGGTCTTATCATCTTCTCCATCATACTAATGCAACTGGTTTGATAGAATTATGGAATGGCCATTTGAAGACTCACATATAGTGCCAACTGGGAGGCAAAACATTTCAAAGCTCAGGCAAAGTTCTCCAGGAGACTGAATACTCTCTAAATCAGTGTGCAGTCTACATTGTTTTATTCTTCTTTAGCCAGGATTCATAGGTCTTGGAAAAAAGGGTTGGAGGTGGGAGTGGCACTACTTACCATTACCCCTAGTAATCCAGTTGAAAAGTGTTTGCTCGCTGCCCCTGAAACATTAAGCTCTGCTTGTCTACAGGACTCAATGTCAAAAAGAGAAGCACTTCCAACTTGAGAAACAATAATTCCATTGAACTGCAAGTTAAGACGGCCAACCAGACACCTTGGGTTCCTCATGGCTCTGAATCAACAGACAAAGGAAAAAAAGGAGTTAGTTTACTGGATGAGGTGATCGATTCTTATCAAGGGAAAATAGGAGTTCTAATAAACAATGGAGGTACAGAAGAGTTTAACTGGAATACAGGAAATCCCTCCATATCTCCTAGTATTTCCATGCCTTGTGATAAAATGAATGAAAAACTGCAATATCCCAATCTGGCAGGATCACTAACGACCAAGAAACTTCAGGAATGAAGGTTTGTTCACCACTCCAGGAAAAGAACCATGAGCTAGCTGAAGAAATTGCAGAGGATAAAGGAAATATGGATGTGTGGTAGAAGAAAGTTATAAAAATAAGCTATGATTATGTTAAAAATTAAAGAAATGAAGACTTTATATCAGTTATGGATATTTGTCTGAGTTTTATTATGAATATATATATATATATATATATATATATATATATATCTTTATTTTCTTCCCTATCTTATCTCTTTATCATATAGCAGAAGTTGTATTAATTTTCTGATAAAGAACTTAAGTTACAGGATACCAAAATTAAGAGAGAATATTACTCATCTTATGGGGGAAAAGTTAATGTGTTTCCATTTTACACAGGAAAGTTGTATTATTTTAGGCCAAAATATGGCTTCTTTTTAGTTAGAGATTACATATGGTTTAACAATATCTGTATATGTTCCAAGATGACAAAGGATAGGCTATGCTGTTTAAGTTCATGCAAAAGATGTTTAACATTCAGGAATGTCTATACAGAATACCAATAAGGAAATAGAGAACTTGAATAAATAATAAAAGAACTAGACCTAACAGACATATACAGAATATTGCACCTTATGACAGTTTGATACTGTTTATGAATACCAAAAATACTTATTGTATTATGTTTGTAAACTGGTCTTTCCCTCCAGACATATTAGATTATATTGGATTCTGAGGTGTCACTTTTTCAATAATGATTAAGGCAGTATTGGGCCACATCAGTAGGACATTGCATCCCTGCCCCCTTGGTGGGTGGGGACTCACAGAGAAAAGATATGGCAAAGGACAAGAGTTGAGAGTTTTGAGCTGGAGCCTGGGAATTAAACAGACAGGAGAGTGCAGAACAGCTGGTCCTGAAGAGCATTGAGCCCACGGAAGAGAGAGAGAGCTGTTCACCTGAAAGTCTACAGCTGACCTTGTGGCAATAGTAGAGCAGCTGAACACAGAGACAGGCCAGCTCCAGGAAGAGAGGAGTCCAGGAAGCCTGAACCCTTGTAGACTTCTGCAGCCACCTTGCCACAACACATGACAATAGACTTTGGTGAGGGAGGTAATTTACATTTTATGGCCTAGTATCTGTAAGCGTCTACCATAAATAAATACCTTTTATATAAACCAACTAATTTCTGGTATACTGCATCAGCATCCCTTTGGCTGACGAATACACACCCCAAAATAGCAGGATGTACATTTTTTTCAATTGCACGTGGATCACTCTCCAGATCCATTTTGGGCCACAAAACAAGTCTCAATAAATTATATATATTGAAATTATACAAATAATTTTCTCTGACCATAATGGAATGAGCAGGATACCAATAGGCAGAAAATTGGAAATTTCATAAATATATGGTATTTAAGTAACACACTCAAACAATCAGTGTGTCAAAAAAGAAATTGAAAAGGAAATCAGTAAATTTCTTAAGATGAATGAAAATGAGATAAAAATATAGTAACACTTGGCATACAGTGAAGACATTGCTGAGAAGGAAATTTATAGCCCTAAATACTTACATTAAAAAAAAAGAAAGAGGTAAAATCAATTATCTATTTACACAACTGGGAGAACTAAAATAAGAACAGCAAACTAATCCCAAAGCAAGCAGAGGAAAGAAATCATAAGGATTAGAACAGAAATAAATGAAATTGAGAATAAAATATAGCAATAGAGAGAATAAACAAAGTCAAAAGTTGTTTCTTTGAAAGAATCAATAAAACTGACAAATTCTTAATTGAACTGACAGAGAAAAGAAAAAAGAAGTAGATAAAATCAGAAATGAGAAGGTGGACTTTACTATGTTCTCTCCTAAATAAAATGGATTATAAGAGGATAACATGAACAAATGTATGCCAGGAAATTAGACAAATTAGATGAACAAATTCCTAAAAACAGACAAATATCCTACATTGATTATAATGTCTTCAATAGAACAATTACAAACAAAGGAATTGAATCTATCATCCAAAACTTCCCAACAAAGAAAAGCTCTCAGGAACAGATGGTTTCACAGTTGAATTCTACCAATCAATTACAAGAAGAAATAACGCTAATACTGTTCAAACTCTTCCAAAAACTGAAGTGGAGGAAACTCATTTTTTGAGGCCAAGAGCACTCTAATACCAAAGTCAGAAAATGATAGTATATGCAAAGAAAATTAGAGACCAATTTCTCTTATGAATATAGAGGCTGAAATCTTTAATAAAATAATTGCAAAATTAATCAATCAGCATATTAAAATAAATATACACAATAAACAAATGAGTTTTAGCACAGGTATGAAAGGGTGGTTCAACATAAGAAAATCAATTTACTGCATCACATTAACAAAAAGAAGGGAAAAGCTAGTTATCATCTCAACTGACAGAGAAAAGACATTTGATCTCCCACCACCCTAAACATCATGAACCAACTCCTTAAGTCTGCTCATTATATTTAGTTCATATCAGTGAGACCATACAATATCCATCCTTTTGTGTTTGGCTTATTTCATTCAATATAATAGCCTCAAATTTTCTCCATGTAGCCATGAGTTTCCTCAATTGATTTTTTTCTTGTGATATTACATCATATGAATATACCACATCTTATTTACCCATTCATTGGTTGATGTACATTAAGTTGTTTCTAACTTTTAGCAATTGTGGGTAATGCCACTATGAACACTGGTGTGCAATTTCTGTTAGCATTCTTGCTTTCAGTTCTTCTGAATATATTCTTAGTAATGGAATTACTGGGTCACATATTTAGTTTACTGAGAAACTGCCATTCATCTACACAAAGATGAACCATTTTACACTCCCACTAACACGGAAGGAGTGTTCTTATTCCTCTACTTCCTCTCCAGTACATATAGTTTTCTGGGTTTTTTTTCCTGAAAAATGGCCGTTGTATATGCTGCAAGATGATATCTCATTGTACCTTTGATGTGCATTTCCTTAATCGCTAGTGAGGTTGAATATTTGTTCATGTGTCTTTTGGCCATTTGTATTTCCACTTCTGAAAAATGTCTATTCAATTATTTTCTCAATTTTTAATTGAGCTGCTTGTCATTTTGACATTGTGTAGTATCTTTATATAACATGAAGATAAAACCCTTAGTAGATATAAAGTTTCTGAAGATTTTTTCCCATTAAGTTGGCTGTCTTTTCACCTTTTTGACAAAATAATTTGAAATATGAAAGTGTTTAATATTGAAGAGTACCATTATCTATTTTTTTCCCTTTTTTTGTTTGTACTTTGGATGTAAAGTCTAAGAAACCACTAACTAAAAAATCTTGAAGACATTTTTTCCAAATTTTCTTCTAGGACTTTTATGGTTCTTGTTACTTATATTTATGTCCTTGATCCATGTTGAACTAACTTTTGTATAAGGTATGAGATAAGGTTCCTCTTTCTTTCTTTTAGATATGGATAATCAGTTTTCTAAGCACCATTTAATGAATAGGCACTTCTGATTCAGCTGAATCGGTTTGCGAACCTTGTCAAAAATCATTTGCTCATAGATATGAAGGTCTATTTCCAAACTCTTGAATTGATTCCATTGGCTGATCTATATTTATGCCAGTTACATGCCCTTTTCACCACTGTAGCTAGATAATATGTTTTAAAGTCTGGAACTAAGAGTCCTCTAAATTCATTTTTTTAAAAATTTGTTTGGCTATTCAAGGACGCTTACCCTACCAGATAAATTTGATAAATGGCTTTTACAATTTTACAAAGAAGGATATTGGAATTTTTAAATCAGGATTGTAATAATTTATAGATCACTTTTGGGTAGAATTGATATTTTAAAGATATTAGTCTTCCAAACTGTGAACATTGAAAATTCTTCCTTTTATTTAGCTCATCATTGGTTTCTTTTTGTAATGTTTTGTGGTTTTCTAAATTCATGTCCTTTATGTTCTTGGTTAAATTTATTCCTAAATACTTGATTCTTTTAGATGATACTCTAAATAGAATTGTTTTCTGACTTCTTCCTCAGGTTGTTCATTAGTGTGTAGAAAAGCTATAGATTTTTCTGAATTATATGTGGACTTGAATAATGCATTCTTCTTTAACTTAATGTTTCTCTTGATTGCATTAATATGAACCAAATATATTGTGTAACATATTGTATGATACACAATACTTATAGGTATCCAGTACATTTAATTGAGAAATGTATATTTTTATTGAACTGTGTTTTCTTTTCAGTTTGTGATTGTTTAAATTTTCAATTATTAAATGTACAAAATAAATTTTAAAAAAGATAAGTTAAACTATATATATAGATATATGTTTCTCTTTTCCTTTAAAATAGTTTTTAATGGTTTGTTTTACCTACTATATTCTTGTCTTTAAGATAATGATAATGACATTATTTAAAATGTTACACTATTCCAAACAAATTATTTTGCTCTATATGGTGTGTAATGCAGATTTATTAGTTTTTTTTTACCATAATATGCAAATACAAAATTTGGTGTTCATCTCTTATAAAATCACAACAAATTAGCTAACTTTTTAAGACTTGTCTTATTTTTAAGCAATATTAATATATTTCTGTTTATAGAAATAATTCTAGGAAAAAATTTACATTTAGTAATGTTGAAAGAATTTTACATTGAGCACATGTGTACTAATGATTTATCTCATGTTTTACAGAAAATTTTGCAAAATTTATTTTTATCATATGTCTATTCATCCATCCAACCTTTTTTAGTTATCCCAATAATCTTTGCTCTTTTTATCTTTTTAAATTATATACATTTCAAGATAATTTTCAATAATACCTTTCATAATCCAATATTTACTTTTGGAATTCAGAAATAATATCAAACTGCTACACATGAGTTTACAAAATATATTTGGTTCAGTTGTAGTATCTATTTATATATTATGGATATTAAACCCTTTTCAGACATGTGATTGTCAAATATTTTCTTTCATTGAGTCAGCTGCCTTTGCACACTTTTGTCAGAGTTCTTTGTGGTGCAAAAGTGCATAATTTTGAGGAGGTGCCATTTATCTATTTTCTTTTGTTGCTTGCATTTAGGGAGTAAGTTTTAAGAAACCAGAGCCTACAACAAGGTATTGAAGATGTTTTCTTGCCTTTTCTTCTAGAAGATTTATGGTTGTTGCATTTATATTTAAGTCCTTGATCTATTTTGAAGAAATTTTTGTGTGAGGTGTGATATAAGGGTCTTCTTTCTTTCTTTTACATATAGATAGCCAGTTCTCCCAGCACCTTTTGTTGAATAGATTGTGCTAGCCAAGCTGGGAGGGCTTGATATCATTGTGAAAAATTATTTAACTAGAGAGTTCCAGGAAAATGGTGTCAGAGGAGTCAGGCAAGCCTCACTCGTTTCTCACAAAAACAATGGAGAAAGTGCAAAATCTGTCTAAGGGACCTGCTTTGTTGGTCAGCAATAAGGACAATGATACATAACTCACAGGAGAGTAAGGGACAGAGAGACAGAGAACACAAAACAACAAATGTGAGTTAATTTGACAAAACAACACAGGGGTCATCTCTTCAGTGAATTTGGCCAGCAGAGCCCACTTTGAATCTTGGCTCTGGGCAGAGCAAACCACAGGAAAGCAGAGACTGAAACAACTTGGTGAAAAGGAACAGCAAGATGCACAATATGCTGATCAGTCTGGAAATTGCACAGAGAAAAACTCCTTTTAGGGATCTCTTTCCCCAAATTCCAGAGAAAATCTGTGCCCCATTAGTGAGTCCCTGGCCTGAATTTAATAAATTAAGCTGGACAATATTAAAGACTTAGAATAAGTTGAACCAAATATCAAAGAAGAGCTGTGAAAAAACAAAAAACAAACAAACAAAAAACACACTACAACAATTAGTAAGGGAGAAAAGTTGACCAATACAGTAAATTCACCAATATATTCAGATGCCTAGATATCAGCAAAAACTCACAAGCCATACTAAGAAACAGATATAGTTGGCCCAGCCAAAGGAAAAAAACCAAATATCCTGAAGAGTTACAGTATTGAAGGCCATTAATCAATGGTAATCACACTACTCTCTTAAATCAATTCAAATAATTGAGACATAATCTGAAAACTTAATAAAGGATATTAAGAAGACACTGGGTGAACATAAATAACAAGTTAAAAGCCTGCAAAGAAAAGTAACAGAGCTTATGAGAATGAAAAGAATGATGGACAAGATTTAAAATTACATTAGAAGCACATAAGAGCAAATTTGAATTGTTCAAAGACAGGATTATTGATTTTAAGGACAGAACACCTGAACTGGAAAAGACAAGAGAATAGAAAGTGAAAAGAGTAGAAAGAATGGAACAGGGTCTCAGGGAATTGAATGATAATGTGAAATGCACAAACATACACATTATCATTGTCCCAGAAGAAGAGAATGGAAAAGTGCCAGAAAGAATATTTAAGAAAATAATGCCTGAAAATTTCCCAACACTTATGAAAGATATAAATATCAATATTCAAGAAGAACAACACACCCAAAACAGAATAATCTGAATAGAACTACTCTGAGCCATGTAGTATTGAGACTGACAAATAAATATCTAAGATAAAGAAAGGATCCTGAGCACAGTAAGAGAAAAACAATTAATACCAAGTGCCAACTGGCAATACGACTGGAAAAAGACCTTGAATAAAAGGGGGAAAAGGTAAAAACAAATGAGTCATGTAGCTAAGAGACTTCAAAGAGTGTCGGGAGGTCTTCCCAGAGTTAATGCTTTTGCACACTTCAGTAGGATCTCATAGAATACCAAAGTGGATATCATACCACACAGAGGGGCTCCTGAGGGCTCTGGAGTCACCCAGGTCCTATATAAGGGGGGATAGCTCCAGAGATTGATGCCTTATCAGTGGGCTCTACTTTGGATTCTGTGTTCCTGAGGGTGACAGAGTTGGACTCAAATAAGTCCTCCCTGCACAGGGTCCATCAATCCCCACTATTCAAACCTATATATGATGCTGGAGAATGTAGGTGTAACTTCCAGAGACTGGAGCCTCTGGCCTGCCTATGTGCCAGCTGTGCCTGGAATCTTTGTGGAGCTGCAAATCCTACTCTACAGCTCAATGGACTCACCCAAATCACTTGGTGAGGAGACGATGATGGACAGCGGCCATCCCAGGGAATGGAGAGAGCCTGCAGTTGCAGGCAGGATAATCCCATCCATTGTATCCATGGGATATAAGCCCCCTCTCACTTGGAGGTGGAGTGGACATCACCATCCCAAACTCCTCAGGATTGTTGGAAGAGCTATGGACTAGAGTGGACTTAATGGTATTCTGTTGTAGACATATTGTGATTCAAGCAATAGAAGAAATTACAAGAGTGAGGTTGTGTCCAGTGACCATTGGACACTTTTGGGGCAGGGAAGGGAAAAGCAGTTGTAATACCATGCCTTTTTCAGGACTTGGGAATTATCCTGAGTGACATTACAATGACAGATATAGGTCATTTTACATCAGCATATACCACGCAAAACTGTGTGGGAGAGAGTGTGGTCTACAATGAGAACTATGGTCCATGCTTAGTGGCAAAGCCCCAGGATGTGTATATCCATTGCAGGTGATGAGTCACACTAATGAAAGATGTTTATGTGGGATGTTAAGGGAGGAGTGTGAGGTGGGGAACATGGGAATCCCTGTAATTTTTGTGTAACATTTATGCAATCTAAGCATCTTTAAAAAAAAAAAAAA
>JAQZBX010046959.1:0-20633 GCA_029593785.1 Cabassous unicinctus | reverse complement strand
AGAAGTATACTTGCAACAGAGATCTGGACTGAAAAGATCTCCTTGGAACTGGAGAAAGGGCCCAAAACAGGCATGTGGATATGATGGGTGCACTCTTATGCTAGGAGAGGGCAGACCTTCTGCCCCAATATTCAGGAGGGGTTCATCTATTATCCAAAAACTCTGGGAGTGTGGGATCTATGCCCTGGTGACCAGGGAGGTTTCAGTTATTTCCCTTAAGTTTGTAGAGGTTGGGCCTACACCTCGGTTTTCATACAGTGATTGTGATAGCCTCTCCATTATTCAGAGAGGGAGTAAGCCAGGCCATGACATTCAGGGAGAGCACTACGTCTGCACAATATCTTGGAACTGAAGGGCTGCCTCTCTAGTAGACCTGGAGGACAAAGCATGACCTCATAGATGGCTCTTATACCTTGAGATCTAATGGAGTTTGCCCTGCTGGATTTCAAACTTACCTGTGAATCATGAGCACTGTTTTTTTCCAAAATATATACTATATCTGTTCCAAAATTATATCATTGAAAAAGATAACTGTTTTCTAGGTTTCAAAGGATCATCACATGGAGGGAAATTTCACTCCACAATGGACAACACTCACACTGAATTTGATGAGATTTTGTACTTAAAGTTGTTACTGAAGCAGTCTAATAATAATCTGTACTTAAAGATTTTGTGTATTGAGATTTTGTGAATGTATTTTGCATGTGGGAAGATCATGTGTTTTGAGGGTACAGAGAGTGGACTACAGTAGATTGAATTATGTTCCTCAGCTTAGACATGTTCTTAATTGTAATCCACATTTCTGTTGGTTTGATCACATTGTAAATAGGATATTTTGAAGATGTTATTTTAAGTTAAGAGTGTAGCTCACATGAAGGATGCTGGTGGTGCCTTAATCTGGTATATAGGATTCATTATAAAGAGAAAACTAATCAAAATAAGGAAGTCAGCATTAATCCAGAAAAAAAAGTAGAGGCCATCTCCTGGAATGGAGAAGCAAGAGAAAAGAGGCAAAGGATGTGAAGGATGGCCACAGACAGCCCAGAATGCTACCAAAACTGGAAGGAGTGAGCCTTCTGTTATCTGAATCTGTAAGACAATAAACTCCCATCAAGTCAACAAATTGTGTGGCATTTTCCATAGCAGCCTGGCAAACCAAGACATCATTTGTAGGTTCCCTGCATGATATTGTTCACTATTTCTAAACTGATATGTGACCTATGAAGGGAAAAAAGAAACCATTCATGTGATTTTCACAGCCTTCTCTTTATTGAGGGACTATTGTTGAAAGTTGGGCATGCTGTTTCTTATTATGGTAGGTCCTGTATATGCCATGAGATTCCTTCTAAGTTGATGACTATGTGTGGTCACAATGAGTATGGGCATCCCTCTGTTTCTCAGTTATCATGGCACTGAGAAAACAGAGATAACTTATTAAAATTTTCTTTGCTCATAAACTACATAAAAGGGCTGTAGGTAATGCAGTCTTTTGATGTTTGCATCTGAAGGAGACAATCACAGGTAGAGAAAATCTTAAGTAGATAGTTTGTGACAGAATCTATAACCAATAAAGAAAACATGAATATTTGTTAACTTAAAAATGGTATTTGACTTCCTTAAACATTTATATTTTTGCCATTAGTTTGCAGAAGAGAAAAATTTAAACAGCCTTACAATAAATCTCAGTAAGAAAAGTCATAAGCAGAAAGAAATGTGAACACTCTAATTTTTGAGATTCATACAATTTTCTCTTAACAAAGTGTACTTTGAGAAATAATCTCAGAACATTGTTTTTACATAAGTTGTATAAGTGTATTAAATAATAAATTTTATGATTTTTAAAAACTTTACAAGGGTGTAGAAAATATATATATGTATATATTCATTCTAGTATTTATATTCAGGTTGATATACATATATACACATATATGTATATTCTAAGTTTAATATAAATAATGTATATATGTGTATATTCATATATAAAATGTATGCATACTATACATTTTAATGTATATGTATGTGTGAGTGTGTATGTGTATATGTGTGTGTGGAGTGAGGCTCCTTCTGAACCTCTTTCCATGAAAAGAGTGATGTGGGGTAGGGCAGAGGCATGAGGAGAGGAGACCCTGAGTAGGAAAGAGGGAACCATCTTCACTTCACAACCATCAATGTTGTTGACAACATTGTTGAGAACCATAGTCTAGCAGGCCTGAATTGTGTCCACCTTCTTGTCTGAGGTGGCAGGAGGACTTATGTTGTAGAAGGTAATTCAGAGGAGTAGGCTAGACCTGGTTGAGAGACCAAGAAGTAGAACATGAATAAGCCTCATAGGTGTTGCTTGGGTCTTAGTGTCTGAGGGAGGCTTGTGTTTGTAAGTGTTAGGAATCTCTCTTCCCTCAGAGACCAAATGATGTCCATGTATTTGACAGAATTTGATGATCCTTGTGTTTTATGGGGATTGTTATTGCCCAACCATGTCCCTATAAATGATCATGAGTATGGCTAGGACTTTCAGTGAAATTCCTCAGAGTCACTCAGTAGTTTGAAGTTATAAAGTGCCATTATCAAGTAGCATCAAGCATTTTTTTTACAGTTTATTAAAAACTATTTGTTAAGGTCTTGGCAGTAGTGGCTAGGACTTTTTAAAATTTTATTTATTTTATTTTTGTTATTGGTAGTCAGTAAATCAGGTTGGCCAAACAAGTCACAGTAAAGTAATTACCTGTGCTCTTGAGTATATATATTTTATTAAATAGATAATGGTAGGAATAGGAGCTTAGATGGTAATGATTTGTGCATTAAGGCTGGTAAAATTGATGGTCAATTGTCCTTCATTGTTGGAAGCTTTAAGAATGGGATGAATAGTACTATTGTCTGAGGACATGGTAGGTATAATGATTCCTTCTTTAAGGAGATGATCTTGGATTACAGAACAGAGAACCACAGGAGTTATTTTTCATGCAATATTGCAGTATTATTGCATTGATTGACAGGGGGCAGATCCATGGTTGCTCCATTTGACTTGGAGCCAAGAATTTGATCTTATTTCAGATGATGAGTTTAAAGCACCACTAGGGTAGCTGTTCATAATATTTGTTCCAATTGTCACAATTTCTAAGTGAGCTGGGTACTGAGTGTTTGATAAGCAGGAGAAAGAGGTCAAGTCCTCCAGTGGAGTGGCCAAGTGGCCCACTGTAGTGTGACACCCTGAGCCTGATAAGCAAGGATCTGTGACTCTGATGTGAGTCCCACAGATGTACTGTCAATGACTCCACCGTGTCTATAGCCTCTTGGATACTTTAAGGTTTGCCAAAAAAGCTGAGCAATTCTCCCCAAGAAGTTGAAGGGTAAAAACATTTTCTATTGTTTGATCTCAAAGGAAGTCCTCTTTAGGTTGGAATATGACCTCTGGGTTCTTTTTGATTAAATGTTCAAAGAAATGTTATACCCATTGCATCATCTCAATCTTTTTAAGAACTGGGCTTCGTTAATTGTTTGCCAATGTACATCAACTTTGGCAGGTATATCCATCATGGAAAGTGTCTTTATTTTCTTTTTTATGTTATAAATACTTAAGTCAAGAGGGGGGACTCATAATCTTAAGTGATACCAGTCAATTGCTTCATTTTTTAAAAATGAGAATGCCACCTCCAATACAAACTTAGAGACTCACATCACTTAATCTGCCCTTTTCTTTCCCCTTCAACAAAATCATTAAGATGGTCTTAAATATCCAATCAAAAAATTTTCAGTCTTACTTTCCAATTTGGGCTCCCTCTTTGGAAGTCCTGCTTGTCATTAGTGTGTTGATGGGAAACATTTGTTCCTCCTGTAGAATGGACTCATAGGCAACTGTTTCTCTCTCTAGGAAGTTCTGGTAAACCTCATGGGGCTTGTGGCTTGTTTATACTAACAAGGTTCTGGTGGGATTATTAGTCATTGCCCCAGATGGTAAGAGTCCAACATCAGGTCTTTGCCATGTTGATAAACAGCAGCACTGAGTAGGGCAAATGAGCATTTCATTTGAGTCATATTTCTTAAGCAACTTCAAAACATACTCTGGTGTCTTAGGGGATGCTGGTACAATATGCTCTGGCACCCTTTTTTGCACAATATTTTACAAAAGGTTAGAGTCTCCCTAGCCCATAGGGTCAGGGAAGAAAGAGCAACAGCATGGAGACCACAGCAAAATAAGGATAGCAGACCCTTGCATCATCATTGCTTGTGGTGCCATTATGCTTCCAGTGGAAGGGGTGCCCCCTCAAGCAAGGGGTATGTTAAGACCCATACACATGGGTCACAGACTCAGTGGTTAGAGTCTCCCACAGCAGTATCTCAATCATTGTAGACCAGGCACTGAGAGGTCTATCACACTCCATTTGTCCCACACACTTTCACACTTCATTCATAAGTCACAGCTCCTGAAAAAAGAAACTTATTTCTTTTGTTGCAGGCTTCTACTCTAGGTCCACAACAACTCCTTCCTTATGTAGCCAATGCTTCTCAACAATGCAGCATCACTGTCAATCAAGTATAGATTTTCCCATTTGGGGAAGCACTCACAACCACAGTGACTCCCTTGCCAAACTGGGGATGGGCATTAGCAGATCCTGAGGAGAAAGTAGATCTATGGGACTGCTAATTTGGCATTGGAAGTCTAGGCAACACCAACAGCACAAAATAACATAGATATAGGTCAGGAAGTCATGGAACTTTCCTAGTGTTAGCTCTCTGAGATGTTCATTTAGTAAACTGAGAGCAGCCAAAAGGCATTATGTCTCATTTTCCATGGGCATGACTAAAACACCCTACTCTCTGAGATATTTATTTCAAATAAGTTAAGTAGGATCTTGAATTCAGGTTCAGGTGGATACCAGGTGCAACACAATAGGAAACGGTGTCCATAATCCATGACAAAAGATAATTTCCTACTCACGGGTCCCAGAGAGAGAGAGGAGTATAATGAGGTGTTGCCAGGAAATGCAATCAGCTCAGGTGGCTCTTCCAGCAGGTTCGAGCACACAAGCAGAGAATGAGAGAATAGAGGGCTTATACTTTTTCAAAAGACTTTTTTTTATAAAAAAAATTATTTCTCCCCACCCCCTCATTGTTTACACTTGCTGTGTCTTTTTGTCTTCTTTGTTTTCCTTTGGAGGCACTGGGAACTGAACCTGGGACTTCCAATTTGGGATGGAGGCACCTAATCACTTAAGCCACCTCAGTTCCCTGTTTTTGTTGTGTTTCTCATTATGTTTTTTGTCTTGTGTCTCTTGTTGCATCATCTTGTCATATCAGCTTGCTGTGCCTGCTTGCTGTCTTGCTCTTCTTCAGGAGGCACTGGCAGCCTCTGTTCCTTGCTTTGTCATGTCTTTCATTATGTTTTTCCTCTTGGGTCTCTTGTTGTGTCACCTTGTTGTGTCAGTTTGTCACATCTGCCCATAACACCAGCTCACTGTATTCTTTAGGAGGAAAAGGAACTGAACCATGGACCTCCCATGTGGTAGGTGGGAGCTCAATTCGTTGAGACGCACTTGCTTCCCCGAGGGTTTATACTTTTAATGAGATCGAGAGTTAGATGTTAGTAGATTTCCCATGGGAGTTAAAGTTTGATTAGTTTACAGCAAGTTCATGGAAAGGTATTTGCATAATAATATAAATCTATATTTGTACACCAATGCTAATAGTAGTATTATTTACAATAACTAAAAGATGGGAGCAATCTATGCATCTATCAACAGATAAAGATACCATGGTCTATACCCACAAGGGAATAAATTTCAGTTGTAAGGAGAGATGACATTCTAATGCATGCTACAACCTGCCTGAAGTTTGATAAAGATATTGTGCTAAATAAGATAAATACAAAAGGAAAAATAATATATGATTTCCCTTATATTAATTGTCTAGGATAGGCTAATTCATAGAGATGGAAGCAGATTAGGGGTTACCAGTTTATGGGGCAGGGGATGTGGAGATAGTGCTTAATGGAGAGAGTGTATCTGTTGGAAGCTATGAAAATATTTTGCAAATGTTTGGTTGTTATTATAGCATAAAATTTAAAATATAATGAATGTCACTCAATTGTACGCATGAAAGTATTTAAAGCTTTGAATCTACTCTGTAGATATGTTATCATAATACGAAAAAACTAAAAGGAATTAAGTTTTGGTACTTGCTACAGCATGGATGGACCTTGGGAACATTGTACTATGTTAAAGGATCCAGTCATGAATGACCACATACTTAATGATTCCCTTAATATCAAAGTAGAGAATAGGGAACCCTATAGGGACATAAAGTAGATTGTTGGTTGCTTAAGGCTGGGTTGGAGGAGGAAGAATAAGAGGGTGATAACCTGGAAGGTACACTGGTTCTTTTTTTTTTAATTTTTAAAGCAGTTTTATTGAGATATATTCCATAACATGCCATCTACCCAAAGTGTACACTAAATGGCTTTTAGTATAATCACAGTGTTGTGCATTCACCAGTACAAAAATTTTAGAACAATTTCATTACTCAAAAAAGAAAAGCTCCACACACATTAGCAGTCACATCTCAATCCTTCTATCCTTCTCAAGCCCTACATAACATTAATCAAATTCCATCTTTGTAAATTGATATATATTTACATTTAATATAAATGAAATCATACAATATGTAGTACTTTGTTTTTGGTTTCTTTCACTTAGTATAATGTGGACTTTTTTTTTGCCTGATATTAACATCTTGTAACATGAACATATATTTGTTCAGGTTTGAACACAAAAATCTTATATATGTACTATTATCCACATTCATACCTTACATGAGGTTTTACTATGCTATCAGTCCCATTTTATATTTTTTAGCTTTCCCTCTAGTTATATACATGATCTTAGACATTCTCTTTCAACCACGGTCATAATTGTTCTGCTAGTTACAAACACTATGCTGTGCGTTCATTTTCTATTCATTTCCAAAGACTAACAACCTTTTTACCAATTCTGCACAGGTTACCCATCAGCTTTCATTTCTCTAATATGAATCTATTTTCTGGTGACCTATAGTCTAATTATTAACTTCATGAGTTTATGCCATATATTTAGTTCATAATAGCTTCATCATATAATTATTGTCCTTTTGGTCTGGCTTGCTTCTCTCCCTTAGTCCCACAAGCTCTCAGTCACATCCAACTCACTCATGAGTCACAGCTCCTGAAAAGGGATTCCTACCTCCTGCATTGCAGGCTTCTACTGTACGGCCATGACAAGACCTTCCTTGTGTAGCCAATGTTGCTCAATGGCAGTGTCAATCAACAATAGATTTCCCCATTTGGGGAGAGAACTCAAAACCACAGGATCTCCCCTCTTGCTATAATAGGAATGGGCATTAGCATATCCTGAAGAGAAAGTAGATCTATAGGACAGCAATTTGGGATGGGAAGTCTAGGATTTGAGCAGCAGAGGACACATGGAGCAGCATAAAGCATCATGGAGGTAGCTCAGCAAGACTTGGACCCTTCCAGATAATGTTAGCTCTATGAGAGAGCCATTTAGTAAGCTGAAACTAACATCAGTGGTAATATCTAACAGCTCTGATAACCTTCTATGAATTCACACTCCACATGACTCATCAATAAATTTGTAAGAAGGCAACTCCAAATACTCATCACTGCACAGACATTAAAAAACAAGCAGAAACTGTCAGAACCAATTTTGTTAAGGAATTTAAATATATATATGTAATTACTTGGGGTAGCCACCCAGTTACAATATTCCCAAAGCCATCCTTGCTCCTTGGCCATATGTGGCTCCCTGATCAACTCATTCAATACATTTCTGGCTTGAAAGTAGAGGAAATTGTGTTTCGTAATGGTGCACCCCAGAGAGGAAGACTGTGTTCTCTGGGGAATCAGCCAGTATCCTCCTGTCAGGGATTCCCCTAAGTCTAGGACCACCCCTCATCCCCTTCCATTTAATAAACATATTTACTACCCAAATGCAAATTGCCACATGGGCAGACAGATGAAACCATCATCCTCATTTAGTTAAGTTAAGTTTCCTCTCAGTCTTGAAAATATTTTCTGGGCATCATTATCCCTCACCCAAAAGAACATGAGATTCTTGTGGTTCTTCCTCTTTCTGGTGGCAGCTCCCAGATGTGAGTTTCTTAGGATTCAGACAAGAAGGTAGTGGGGATGCTGCCTCTTAGCTCATGATTCACTGTGGTTCTCCCTGTCCTCAGGTGTCCTGTCCCAGGTGCAGCTGCAGGAGTCAGGACCCGGCTTGGTGAAGCCCTCACAGACCCTGTCCCTCACCTGCACTATCTTTGGATTCTCTTTAACCAGCAATGGTGTGGACTGGATCCTCCAGGCTCCAGGAAAGGGGCTGGAGTTTGTGGGGGACATATGGAATAATGGAAACACAAACTATAACCCAACTCTGAAATCCTGTGTCAGCATGAACAGAGAAACTGCCAAGAATGAAATTTATTTTAAGCTGAGCAGCCTGACAGCTGAGGACACGGCCACATATTACTGTGAGAAACACACAGTAAGAGGAAGTCAGGGTGAGCCCAGACACAAACCTCCCCTGCAGGGCCCAAGGGGGGACTGGGATGCAGTGGTCTTTCAGGACCACCAGGGGTCACCCAGGGGCCAACCCCAGGGCCAGGTGCAGAGAGGATTTGGGGAGGAATTTCCTGACCTTGCCTGACATTCCCACTTCTTTCTTCACAAGATTTAACCCCCAGGGAACTGCCATTGCATCTTTTCTAAGCAGAGTTATGGTGTATCCAAGATTCAAGAAATGTATATATATATTTAACATATTTGTATTTTATTTTTAAAAAAGTTTTTAGATTATATAAATGTTACATTGTATATATATATTTTAAATGTTATTACATACCTGTGTATAGTCCTCCACGCCACCACACCCCTGCACTTTCTACTGCATATAACTGAAAGTTTAAACAAAACTTACTTTCAGCTGACTTTGAGAAGTGAATTCTCTGAATTTAAGTAAATCTCCTAAGGGTGTCCATGAACAATAGTCGTCCCTTAGCCTCATGGAGTGCATATACCCTCAGATGGAAGGAGGAGAAAGAGGGAAATGCTGGCCCCTGAGCTAATTTTAAATTCCTTATAAAACCTGATGTGCTATTACCTGTGACATTATAATTATGTCATTCACACAAAAAACTAAGTTTTTAAATATATACATTACAATAGGATGAATGATAAAATAAAAATAACAGAAAATGTTTGTTTTTCACTTGTTCAAAGAGTATACCTAAAGCCATTTACATTAATGTCTTTTATTTTAATTGTCATGGATGTATTAATTTATCATTTAAGTATATATTCTTTTACCCTAAAAATATCATGTATTTTCCTATAAATAAAATATCAATCTTCAAACATACAGTTTTCTGTGCAGAAGTCAGGGTCATTGGGAAGCACTAATTTACACACTTAAACCTGTTGGCAAAACCACAGGTTTCTGCAGGCAGAGCTGATGTGACATCCTCCCAAGGATTCCAGTGCCTTTCTGACTTACGCTTGGACCTCAAGTTCCAGGGTATCCTTGGAAGCTGAGGGCATCTCCTTGGTGCATCTTGTGTTTCAGGAATGAGTGTTCCTGTTTGTGGATGTCCAGGTGCACTTCCTGGAATCCCAGCAGTGATGATTCTCTTCCAGAAAATAGCATAACCTGTGAGATAACTGGCTCCTATTCTATTGTATTTTCTGAATTCCAGTTCCTGGTGAGGGGATGGAATATTTGGGCAGTGTGTGTGGGGGGAAATCATCCACAGAATATCCACGTGGACTCATGACAGCCTCACAGTGGAACCTCCAGTGCCAGGTGCCTTTATAGGTGAGCCTCTGAGAAGTGAGGTCACAGGTGTGCATCCTGCTGTACTAGTTAACACCAGGGGCCCCAAAGTCAGGCAGGAGACAGAAATATCCATTCATGAGACAAACTCTTGTCAAGCTAGGAGTGGATGGGAGCATTCTAAAAATGATCAAGGGAATGTACAAAAAGTCTATATGGCTGCCTGCTGGAAAGCCTACCCTGGGGCCAATGTTGATTTTCACAAAGCCTTTTATATCCTATTGAAAAGAATATGAACTGTTTCTATTTTATTCTATGAACAAGTCAAATTAAATAAATATATTTTCAAATGGTTTCTGAGGCATGCATTCACTAAGTTATATCTTAATTAATAATTATTTATTATCTTTTAAAAATATATTTATTCTCCCCCCTTGCCACTTGTGCTCACTGTCTGCCTTCTGTGCCCATTTGCTGTGTGTTTCTTCTGTGTCTGCTTGTCTCCCTTTGTAGCATCATCTTGCTGCTCCAGCTCCCATGGGCATGGGCCGTCAGCTCTCCATGGGAGTGGGCCATCAGCTCTCTGTGGGAGCAGCCCAGCTTGCCCTAACCAGGAGGCCCTGGGAAACAATCCCAGGCTTCCCATATGGTAGATAGGAACCCAACCACTTGAAACACATTCACTTCCCTTAATATCTTTTTCTATATTGCCAAAGTTGATTTACTAATATTGTGTCATATATCTTATTCTTGTAAATTTATGAGGAATATTGGACTATAATTTTGTTTTTCATAGTGACTAAATCAATTTTATTACTAATAATATTCTGTTCTCATAAAATTATTTGGTCCATTTTCACACATTTTATATTTTCAGATAGATTTCATGTAAGATTGATGATATTTTTTTCTATAATGTTTGAAAGAATTTGCCAAGTTAACCACTGAAGACTGTAACTTTTGTTTTGTGGGAAATTTCTTATTGAAGAATTCAATTATTTATTAGATTTGGAAATATTATCATTGTCTATAATTGTGAGTGAGCTTTGTATTGACTTCTAAGGAACTTATGGATTCCATTTAACTGTCCAGTTTTTGGTATGCATTTTATATAGTGTTATCTGCTCATTGTTTTCCTTGTCTGTAGGATCAACTGCTGACACTCTGATTTCCATTATAATATTGATAATTTGTGTTCTTTAGATTCTTTTGATCATTATAGAAAGTTATTTTCAAATTTACATTGTGTCATTAAATGATTCTTTAATTATTATTTTATTCCATCTACTTATTTTTGTCCATTTTCCTCTTCTTTTCCTGCCTTCTTTAGGTAGACATGCTGTTATGTTTTTGCTATCTTTCTCTTATTTATAATGAAATTGAAATATATAAATTTTGCCCAAAAACTTGCTTTAGTTACCTCTTCCAAAAAAATATTGTCAGTGTACTATCATTATCCCTTTTCTCTACACCTTTAATGTCACATTATATCAGTTATAAATATTTTATTATAGCGATTTAAATTATGGAGAAGTGTTAGCCTACTGTGTCTATAACATATAATTTGCAATTCTTTCATTTCTGAAGATGTTCATTCTCTGTTCATGATCTTATTAGGCATTCATAAATACTCATTAAAATGTACATTAAATTGTTACAAAATTTTTTTAAAAAGTAATATAAATTGTCATCCTTAATTGAGGCAAATTGTACTTTATTTTGGGTATAAACTCTTTATCATAAATGAGTGTCATATACTTTCTCTTGATTTGTGTCATGACTTTCCATTTAGTGAAAATTATTTCATTAATTATTTCCATTGCAATGGTTTTTCATTTTAATGAATTCCTTCTATTCTGGAGACCTCAGAACTAAATGGTTGAAATCCTCTGACCCATGTACCCCACTGCAGTGTTGAGACAGTGATTCAATCACCCAAGACATGTCCTCATCCAAGAGGAAGGGACCAGGAGCTTCATCATAGACAGCGGCCCATAGGCATTCTGACCTCCAGCCAAACTCACAGTTCTGGGCCCCTGCTCCTTGAACAGCACCTGTTTCTCTTGGGAGGGATGCCCTGCCCATTGGACTGTTTCCACTGAGAACAGAGACTCTCTGAGCTCTACATCCAACATTTGCTGGTATGTGTGTGAGTGAGCACATGCATGTGTGCACATGCCTGTCTATGTACATGCTTGTGAGTGTGTGTGGTTGTATTACAGAAATATATGTGTGAGAGTGCATGGTTAATGTGTACATGTGTGTCCCGGTGTGTGCATGCATGTATGTGTGTGCTGTGTTATGGTTATAGAATTGGGTTTCAGTCCTGTAGTTCTATATTTCCAGATCTTCTCTGATATGACCTTATAATAGTGGAGCATTAGAGAAATTCTCAAAGTCCAAAAAAAATCTTTGGTTTCACCCTGCATGGTACTGTGCAAGAGAATCTGGCAGGCTTCAGGTAAGGGACCCTGGGCTGTCCAGTGAATCCTGTATTTGGTCTCCCTGCAAAGTACCCAGGAGTATGATGGAAAATTCACTGTATCAAAAGATGATATCAATAGCTTGTGTTTGAAGCCAAGGGACCAGCTAGATAAACCCGGGCAGAGACGCTCAGAGGAAAAAAATGCCCTGAGCCCAAAAGGACCCTCCATGCTGGGTGAAGATAGGATGCAAGTGTCACTCAGAACACACAGAGAAGAGGGCCAAGCCTCATGGCAGGTGCAGGGGGCAAAGGGGAGAGGCTTCCTTTCAGGGTCTGGATCTACCTTTGTTCAGAAAACAGTCTAAAATTAGAATTTAATGTGGACTGCTGATTTACTAATAGTATTCTTCTCCATGGGGGGCATTTTTCTAACTCAATAAGCCAAAGGAAAGCACATTTAATCGTGTTTTTTACGTTTATTCTTTTTTATGTTTTATAGATGTCTTAATAGTGAGGAACTGGAGTACAGGGATGGTTTATTAATTCAGTGTATCTAGAATTTTGGGAGACATACTGATCTTAAAATAATTGTGCATGATCCCTTTTTTTCACGATGACTTTAATCATGACTTTCCATTATCCTCAAATATCTGGGCACATATTTTTCTAAGTTCACATTCCATTTTTAGCTCATAGTCTCTGCATTGTACAATAAAATTGTAACTCAGCCAATAATAACTGGACCTTCCCCATCTCCTCAACGTGAACCCCACAAACATCTTACCCTACTCACTCTGGAAAGGTACTTAGTTCCTCCATCATTTTCATTACTGGTAACCTTCAAAGGCATCTCACTTAAATATTTCTTTTTTCTTTCAATTACAAATTTGTCATTTCAGTTGGTTTTTCACACTAGCATTTTAAAAATCTAGTATTGGTGATCAGCCAAATCTTTACTCAACAATTTTCAGAAATACAAATGTTAATTTAAAGTGGTTACACACACACACACTCATATATATCTTTCCTTGGGGTGAGTAGACCCTACCAACTCATTCTCACACACAGAAACTTATGCTCAGCTGTTGGTTTGGATTTGCTTCTCTGTGAACAAGAATTTATACCAGTCACCCCCCAAGTCCATCAGCCCCAAAGTCCAGGACACTCAATACTGCATCTGAGCTACCCTATGAACCCACCTGAAGAGTCATGGGCACACCTGGTTCTGGAGGTTGAATGCAATCCCTCCCTCTCCTCTTTCCCACATCAGGTCAGCCCATATCTGCAACTCTTAAATAGAAGGCCTGATCTTTCCTATTAATATTTCTCACCCTACTTCTGTTGACTTTCTTTTTAACTAATTTCAGGCATTTGGGGTTATTTGGTATGCAGTTCACTACACTAAAATTAAATATCCAGTTTGCAGCTTGCTGCATTCAAGGCTGTGTTCCTGAAAAGAGAAAGTAAAGGGAGACTTTCAGAAATAACAAGATCTAACAGAGTCACTGTTCAGGTAGGGACACTGAGGCTAAGGGGAATGACCTGCCACCAGCATACAGGTGTGACATGTCAGGGACAGAACCAGAGGATGTTCCTTGTGCAATTGTAGAGAAGGGAGGTAAAGGCTCACATAGGTTACTAAATTCTGGATCTCAGGGTGATGATATCCCTAATCACAGTTTTAACAACAGTAAATAGCTCTCGTCTCCTACTATGCAATTTAAAAATAAAGGTTCTTCTTGTTATGCCCAATTTGTGTCTTGGCAGACTGAATTTCATAGGGTGAGGTCACATCCTTGTAGCCACAGGGAAGGAGGGGATGCAGCTGTGCTCTTCTCTGCCGCTACTAACTTTATTTCAGTCACAATCCCAGGGTTCAGTGACACAGACCTCAGGAGGGCAGCTCTCAGGTGATGTTCAAGGGCCTGATTCTTGGACAAGGAGTTGCTCCCTAGCCATTGTGAGCTTGCACCTTCTGCTATAAACCATTCACTGTGCTGCTATATTGACAAGTGTTTGCATATTATTTCACCCATGTAGTGGAAACCATTTTCATTGAGTTCAAAATTCTCTGGCATTGATGGAGAAAACAGAAATTGGACTTCTCTGGTATCCATGATTGGATTCCTTAGGCTACTGTAAAAAATATCAAAAATTGGATGGCTTAACAAAGTAGACATATATTGTCCTGCAGTACTAGATGCTATAAATCTGAAGTCTGTAGGGTTTCCATCCTCTTCCTAGGCACTGGTCTTTGCCCTAAATCATTGGGCTTCAATTCCTAACTCAGTCATCAAATGACATCATCCTAGACACTGTCTTTCTAGGTCCAAATCTTCCCTTTATAAGGACAGAAGTCTTATGGGATTAGGGCCAAATCTAATCCAGTTTAGACTCATTTTAAACAACAATATTTTTTTAAAAACCTATTTTTAAATAAAGTCCTAGTGACTAGGCGAGTAAGGGCTTCACCTTGTCTTTTTTGGGAGTCATAATTCAACCTATAAATCTAATCCAATATATCTGTGAGCAGGAGACCTTCTACAGGGTGTCTGTACTTCAGAGGAGGGTTTATGTTCCTTAAAGTTCTTCCTAAAGGAGAGAGTCTTGAGGTGCAGCATGTCCCTGCAGCCTCAGCTGTGTGCAGGAATAAATATGTTTAGGAACCTGCTAGAAGTGATGCAAATAAACTGCAAAAAGGATTGACATGAACAATTTCAACTCTACAGTAATTGTCGAATGTACACTGTATAAAAGCTCTTTCAGATGAACAAAGTTTCAAGGAAGTTAAGTGGGTCAAGCAATGTCACTCTGAATTATCCACATATTGAATGTACCCAATTTGTCTGAATTAAATGTTTGATATATTAGCTGCAATCTGAAAACTTTAGAATACAAAATAAAATCAGATAAAAGAGGAGATAAATGGATCTGAATGTTCATGGAAAGATTAGAGAGCCTTCTATTTGTGTTAGGTGTTTGATAAATGTGTAGAATCATGAGAGTTGAGGCATACTGACTATATTCACAGAGCCATCCTTGTAATTTGGCTGCATGCAGCTCACTTACCACCTCCTCCAGCAAGTTGCCTGGAAAAAGAAAATCCTGTCTTTGGAGAAGTGGGGTCCCAAAGAGGGAATATGCCTCCCTTCCAGGAGAGCCTCACAGCACCAGGAAACTCTCTTGGCCCCTTGGACCCTTACATACAAATGTACATCCCACATGTAAATAGCCAATTAGGTCAACAGATTAAATTACAGCTCACATAGACTTATATTCAGGGTCTCTCTCAATATTGTCTGCAAGTCCTGGGCCTCATTCACAAGGACATTTAACCCTTTTGTATCTTCTTTCTGGTGGCAGTTCCCAGATGTGAATGCTTGAGGATTCAGACATGAAGGCAATGGAGATGATGCCTCTGAGCACGAGACTCACTGTGGTTCTCCTTTCCCTTAGATGTGCTGTCCCAGGTGCAGCTGCAGGAGTCAGGTCCAAGGCTGATGAAACCCTTGCAGACACTGTCTCTCATCTCCTCTGTTTATGGCATCTCCATCACAACAAGTGATTATTGCTAGCACTGGATCCATCAGCATCTGGGGAAGGGGTTGCATGAATATGTGACAGTGGAGACATACACTATGCCCCTTTCTTCATGAGCTGAATCTCCACTTACAGAGACATCCAAGAACCACTTCTCTCTGCAGACTGAGCTCTGTTATAGCAGAGGCCATGGCCATGTGTTACTGTTTAAGAAACACAGTGAGGGGAAGTCACTGTGAGTGTGGGCAAAAACCTCCCCATGCAGGATGGGGCTGGGCATGAGGGGACACTTGGAACATACCCAGAGTAGGGATCAACCCCAGTCCCAAGGACAAGGAAGATATGGGAATGCATCAATTCCTGTAATGATATATGGTTTCCTTTTCTTGCTTAAAATATTTAACCCCTTGGGATTCTTCACTATATCTATTCTAAGAAATGACATGATGTTCCCAAGTTTCAAATGCAGAATATGTATCTGCAATTCTGTTATTAAATATATTATAATGTGTTCACACATATGAATTAGTTTTCTTCCTTTTGTTCTTCTGCATATTTCTGGAAGTATGCACAAACTTTGATTCAACTAACACTCTGACACTGTGCAGTTAATTTTGTGGAATTAGTTCTCTCTCCTGGCTGTGCCCAGGCAAAATATAATTATAATAATAACAATAACTACAACAACAACACTGAATATGCATGATTGTTTTATCACCAGAAGAACAAATTATTTTGTGGAAGAGTAATTTCATCTGAATTGTAAATTAAATCTCCCACTTTCTTTTCCCAGCATGTGAACATGCATATCCCTCCTCTATCAAACTATTCAGAGATTTTGGTTGCCAGGCTTAACTCCCTACCACTATGGTGAGCCCCATGACCTCAGGGGAAGGCAGAAGAGGGAACAAACTGTCATGGTCCCAGGTGCATCATCCAAGTTCCTCATCTTGTTCTTTCCATCAAGAATGTGGCTTCTTCACTTATTAATCCTGTACATGATCCAAACTCACATCAGACTGATCCTGATGGGGACAGCTAACCTGATAGACTGGGAAAAGCCCTGCAATTCTCATTGGTTGCAGATGCCTCATAGGGTGGTCAGAACCTCCTCTGTTGTCAGGAACTCTGGGAGTTCTTCCTGAGCTATCACTTATGTAGAAAGTGCTGTTTGCTCCAGAGAGAAATGAGAAGAAGAAATGTTGGTCACAGTGGGTCAGAAACTTTGTTTCTGTGCTGTTGGGTGGGACTCTTCTTCAAGAAGACCTGAGCTCATTTGCCTCAATTGTTCCCTAGAACTGGACTTTGAAATCTGAACCTCCTCAGTCAACCACAAGGACTTGTGGCTCTAAGCTGGACCCACACCTGGGAGAGCACAGTCCTGCATGATGACACCTGGTTAGGATTTGAGTGAAGCAGCAATAAAGGATGGAATTGAAAAAATGGCTGTGAGGATTCCTGTTTAGGGCAGGCTAAATCCATGATTCACAGCTGGGAACCAGCACTCCAAATTAGTCAGTCATAAGCCATGATCAGCTCTTGACCTTGTACCCCATGTTCCCAGGGAGGAAGAACTTCATGCCCCTCTCCATCTGTAGTACCTACCATGGACCACTCAGGAGGAAGCTTCCAGGATGGGGAATGGGTGCTTGTCACTGTCACTGAGCAATTCACTCACAGTTTTTTTGTCATAGCTCCTCAGTTCCTCTGTCTCACTCTTTCCTGGATGCTCTACAGTGCTCCCTTAGCCTCTGGAGACCCAGAATTTTGTCTCAGACAGTTTCTGCATGTCCACTGGCTGAAGGAAGAATGTATCCTGTAGCTCTCTACTCCATCATCTTCCCAAGAAAGCACCTCCCCCTAAATGACTTTGATAAGACTTTGAACATAGATTTGTTACCAAAACAACTTAAGGATTTGAAGACATTAGGGTGGATTAAATATATCTCGCATGTTGGAAGACCTTGATATTCTGCTGTTCAGAGTGAAGACTTGGAATGAAACATGTACTCCAAAGAAGACATGTTCAACCCTTAACTTGTGTTCCTGTGGTTCATTTTTTTTTTGTAAATAGGATCTTTAAAGATATTATTAGTTAAGGTGTGGACTCAGTTGTGAATAGGATATATAAGGGTCCTATGAAAATGAAGCCCATTTTAATCATGATAGCACTTAATCCATATCACTAGGTCATTAGAAACAAAGGAAATTAGAACATAGTAACTCACTAGAAGTTACATCAGTGGAAGCCAGATATCAGAAGAAGCCAGAAAATGAGGTAGATAGCCATGTGTCAGGGACAGAGATGGAAGCCAGGAAATCATAAGAATACTGGCAAGCCAGGAACAGAATATTATAGACACTGGGAGAAAGCTTGGCCTGTAGAGGCCTTTATTTTGAACTTATCATTTTTACAATTGTGAGAAAACCAATTCTGAATACTTCAACCAACCAACAGTAAAAAATGGTTGTATTTGTCATAGTAGCTCTAGAAAATGAAGACATATACTAATAGAATAAGATAAAATATTATTCCACCCCAATAATGTAAATGCCCTTGATTACTTTCGAATGTAGTAGTTTCCTCATATTACTTTACCACATATTCCAATTTGTGAAGTAGGAGATTATTTACTGAACTTTTGGAAGTTATCATTTTATTTCTGATTTCTGGAAATATTTCTGGAAATATAATTTCATATATTTAATTATTTCTCTTTGTGCTGCTGATTCATTTTGTCTTTCCTTTTTGCTCATGGTTGAGTTTAATGAAATGCAAGATTTATTTATATAAAAAACTTTACCTATGTTATATTTTTCAATTGTTTTATACTTCACACATATCTGCTATTATCCATATTAGTTTCATGTTTCAAGAGTTTTTAGATTAAGAAATTATATTGTTCTACCTTCTTCATTTGCAACATTATACTATTGGTCCTGAATTATCTTTGTATTTTAAACAGTGGATACTACATATTTTATTTGGTACAATTTCTTTACTTTCTTCCCATCAATTATTTTGGTTTTGTTTTCAAATTATAATATTAATCTTTGAACAGTTTTATATTCACAGAAGAGTTGCAAAGTTATTGCATAATGTTGAATAAACCTTGTCCTGAATCACTTATTATTTTCTTACTTTCCTTTGCCCCATTTGACACAACTAAGAAACTATTATCTGCATGTTATTATTAACTAATTTCCACATTTTATACACTTTCACTAATATTTACATAACCTCTTTTATTTATTCTATGATTCTTTCAAGGTTATCATATTTTATATCATTACATGGTTCCCATAGTTTGTGACATTTTTACCAGTTTTCAAAGTTTCATGACCTTAACAGATTTGAAGTTTAATGATATATTTTTTTTAAGAATTCCAGGCAGTTGTTAAATTTTTAAAATGTTTTTCTTATGATTATACTGAGATTATAGGTCATAGAGAGGAAGGGCACAGAAATAAAGTGCCATTTCATCAAATTTTATCAATGATATGTAACACCAACATTATATATCACTGTGAGAATGACTGATTACCTAGATGAGCTAGTGTTTGTTGGGTTTTTCCATTGGGAATGTATTTTATTTTCCCCTTTCCATATTCTTCTTTTTGGAATCAAGTCTCTTAACAGTGCCAACACACATTAGGGAGGGATAATTAAACTTAATGATTTAAATTTTGTGATATTTAATTTCAGTATCTACATAAATTATTTGTAAATACTCTGTAGGGAAGATTGTCTCTCCCAGCTCCATAATGATTTTTAATTATTTATTAAATGATTTGGATCAGTATTGATTCATGAATATTTATTTTATACTTTGGGTTAATAGAAAATACAAAATTATTTATTTTATTCAAATAGTTACAGCTTTGGTCATTGAAAGCTCTTTCAGGTTTGCTTGCATTTCCTTTTGAAATATCTCATCCTCTTGTTTTTAGATACTTCTTCACATTTCAGCATTACAAGTTACTACAAGCTCATTTCCAGGTCTAGAAATAGACACTTATAAAAGAGTCCCTGGTTCCTTACATTTATTAAAGGTATTTGTAAGCTAAGATATTGGCACTGGTTTTATGCATTGCTATTTGGCAGTAACTTATTTTTTTATCTCAATAGACAGATTTAGGGAATGTATTTATATATGCTTATCCATGTCTATAGGCATAAAGTGTTTTGAAATCTTGACACTTGAAACAAATTATGAAACAGAGGCAGAAAAAATGCATGAAGCAGACATAATAACAATAGAAGATGATCTGTCTCTTGTGGCAACTTATCGTTCTACCTCACTACCTGTTCCACATCTCATATCCATGGATTTATATGAAGACCTTAATGAGGAGTTAATGCAGGTTAAAAAGCATGGGCTTTGCTTGGGAATTACATTACTGTGTTCAACAGTAGCAGCATCGAGTTGGCCATTGAACTACAGTCCCATTCATAGATATCCCTGAAATATGTCAGAGAATGGAAGTATTGCCTTGGCAGGGTCATGGGTACAGATACAGTGTAAACCAGGGCCCAGGACGAAGGCCCTATTCATATAAATAGTTGCACAGAGAAAAATCTCATCTCACACAGTTTTCTGGCCAGTTATTCTCCAACTAAAGCTATTTGGTACAGCTATTCAAACTTATTCATCTCAGAGTTCTATTAACAATACTGTAGGTTGCTTTAGATGACCATGAAATTCTGAAACCTCTTTCTGGACAACTGTGTAAACAATTTAAGGCTGATTGAATCCTATTACATCTTTCCTTGATGCCACAGTGCCCAACCATACATTCTCCCCAGGTTGATGCTCTTTACAACTGTTAAGGACTTCTCTCTCTTTGTTTCA
>JAQZBX010046958.1:0-20632 GCA_029593785.1 Cabassous unicinctus | reverse complement strand
ATTATCTATTTTTTTGCTTTTTATTACAGAAAACTTATGTTTGTTGTAAAAAAAAATTAAATACAGATATGTTTAAATAAAAAAACCATAATCTTTCCACCCAGAGATATACATCCTTAGAAAATTTTGTCTTATACATGTATCTGCTCCTTTTATTTTATTATTATTGTATTATATTGTATTGTTATTTATAACTTGCTTTTAAAAATTTTAGTTAAGTGAAAATAAACATGGTTCCATTTCCATAAATATGCAGTTACATCATTCTGGCCCCTTATTTGAATATCTGGTCCTCTGTTATCTGACAAATTTAAATATAAACTTTCCAATCTAGGACCACTTTGAACATCGCTAGTGAGAAATATCTTGATACATATACCTTTGAGCTGTACAATGTTTTCCTTACTGATATATTAAAAGTGAACTATCTGGGTAGGTCAAAGGCTGTGCAAATGTAAGGATCTAGAGATTATATATATATACACACACATACATAAACACATATATAAAAGAAACACATTTTTATTTAATCCATGTGAAATAGAATTTGATATAAAATATGAAGTATAAGAAAAGAGCCTCACTTAATTTTCCCTCAAATGATTAGCCAGTTGTCCCAACAGAATCAATTAAGTTTGCTGTTCGGAGAAGGAAACAGAAAATGTCTGAATATTGGGCCACTTTGTGGACTGTCAGGACTGGGCATGGCATCAGGTTGGCACCTCATTTGGAGGGGCCCAGCAGGAGGGCATTATGGGCAGGGATGGGGGTGCCCTACTTGGACAGGAGACATGGTAAGGGGGAATAAAGACTTGAAAAGAAACGTTCACTGGCCTGCTCAACACCAGTTAGATCAGTTTTACAAACATATCTATAACAGACATGGCCTTGATATAGTCACACCCCCAGTGCCTGCCAACTCTTCTCATTTTGGGGAGTATTTTTACCAGTATTAAGTCTCTCATCCAAGATCATGGATGTCTTTGCATTTATTTGCTCTTCATTAATTCCATTCAATATGTATTGTAGTTTTCAAGGTATGTATCTTGTACTTCTTTTGTTAAATTTATTTCCTAAATATTGTTCTTTTTTGATGATGATGGAACTGTCTCCTTAATTACATTTTTGTATTATTCATTCCTATAAAATAGAAATATGCTATATTGTATATTGAAATACACTATTTTCTATATAGATTTTGTACCTTGCAACCTTGCTTAGCTAATTTATTAGTGTTTTTGTGGGGTGGGGGGAAGCAGAGTGGGAGTTTGAAATTATTTTATGAATCCCAAAAAAAGAGATTTTGTGTTTGAACTAATCCATTCCTGTGGGTGTGATACCCTTTGACTGCATAAAATTCAGTTGAAGGTCCTTTGATTAGATTACTTGATAAGATCGATTTAGGACTTTTGCTTGGACTATGTCAGTGATGTGTGACTCAGGTTGTGTCTTCACTCTTTTGGTGGGTCTGACAAAAACAGAGACACAGGAAAAGGAAGCTAGCATTTTTGACCTTGCCATGTGAGAAAGAAATAGAAGATTGCTTAAGCATGAAGCCCCCAAGCAGCTGGACTCACGGAACAGTTCAAGAGGAGAGAAGCCCCTGAGAGACTCAAAGAGCTGAGGCCAGGGAGACATAAGCCATATGCTTGATAGCTTGCAGTTGAACTCTGGAAGAATGTGGAGCAGCCGAGACTGATAGAGGAGGCTGGGAAAAAGACAAACCCTATGCCTGGTTGCCCTGGGTTGAGCTCAAACCTCAGTAGAGATGGGTGGCCATCTTATTTCAACACATGGCAGCTGACTTTGGTGAGAAAGCAACTGTAATGGTGCCTTCATTTGGACTTTTCATGGCCTTGGAACTGTAAGCTTTTACCCCAAATAAATCCCTTTTATAAAAGCCAACTGGGAAGCAGATGTGGCTCAATCGATTGGGCTCCCATCTATCATATGGGGGGGCATGGGTTCAATTCCCGGGGCCTCCTGGTTAAGGCAAGCCAGACTGCGCCCACAAAAAGCTGACTGCCCATGCCCATGGAGAGCTGATGGCCCGGAGACCTGGTGCAGCAAGATGATGCAACAGAGGCAGACAAGCAGACACAGAAGAATGCACAGCGAATGGACACAGAGAGCAGATAGTGAGCATAAGCAGCAAGGGGGTGGGGTGGGATAAATAAACAAACAAATCTTAAAAAATAAATAAATAAAAGTCAACCCATTTCTGATACTTTGTATTGGTAGCCCCTTGACAAAGAAAAACAGGGAGATTATTTAGGATTTTCTATATACAAAATCATCTCTGAATAGAGATGGCTTTACTTTTTCCTTTTCAGTCTTTTATTCCTTTTTCTTTCCTAATTGCCGTGGTTAGAATCTCTAGTACAATGTTGAACAGACATGGTAAGAGTGGGCATCCTTGTCTTATTCCTGCTCTTAAGAGGAAAACATGGTCACCATTAAGTATGTTGTCAGCTGTCAGTGTTTCATAGATGCCTGTTTTCAGGGTGAGGAAGTTGTTCTATTTCTAGTTCATTGAGTGTTTTCATCATGAGAGTGCTGGATTTTTTTTTCAAATGCTTTTTCTGCATCTACTGAGATGATTATGTGGTTTTTGTCCTTTAGTCAATTAATATAGTGCATTACTTTGATTGATTTTCTTATATTAAACTAACCTGTGTATTCCTGTGATAAATCCTACATGCCTATTTGGTCATGATGTATAATCCTTTTTATATTTGGTTTGCAAGTATTTTGTTGAGGGTTTTTGTATCTATATTTATTCCCAATAAAGGAATATTGGTTTATAGTTTTCTTATCTAGTCCAGTTTTGGTAGCTCGGTTATTCTGGTCTTATAGAATGAGTTGAAAAGTGTTCCTCCTCTTCCATTTTTTTTTTTTTTTTTTTTTTTTTTGCAAGCCACTTCAAATCTCTTTTGATTACTGTTTGCATGATATATCTTTTCCATCACTTTATATTCAGACTTTATGTCTTTTAATCTAAAGTCTGTCTTGTATAGTTCAATATATAGTTGGATCATGTTTTTTAATCCATTCTTTCAATCTCTGTCCTTTGATTGAAGTGTTTATTCCATTTACATTTAATGTAATAACTGATAAGGTAGGATTTATGTATGCCATTTTGCTATTTGTTTTCTATGTGTCTTATATGTTTTTGTTCCTCTATTCCTCCATTCCTGCCTTCTTTTTTGTTAAGTTGATATTTTCTAGTGTTCTATTTAAATCACCTTTTATTTCTTTTACTATATTTTTTCCATGATTTCCCTGAGGGTGCCAACCATCTCTTGAAGATGCAAAATGAACACAGTGGCTGCACCCTTTTCTAGGATGTTCAGAAGCCATCTCAAGATGGGTGGGCTAAAGGTCCGGACACCATGGTAGCCCCCATGACCCTGGAGAAGAACCTGAACATTATCTTTTGGATCTCCACGCATTTGGGTTCTGCCAACACGGACCCTCACCTCTGTGACTTCCTGGCAGCCATTTCCTAGATGATGAGGAGAAATTCACCAAGAAGATGGGTGACCACCTGACCAACCTCTGCAGGCTGGCCAGCCTGCAGGTCTGGCTGGGAGAGTATCTCTTCAAATGGCTCACTTTCAAGCACAACGAGCAGTCTCTAGGGCTCAGAAGACTTTGGGGGAGGGGGATTCTGCATTTCTCTGGCATTGGGTTTTCTATCTAAGTCCCTCCCTTCAGATAGAAGTCATCTTTTTAACCAACCACCTTGCAGCCCTCTAACAAACCATGAACCAAGTATAAACAATAAAGCTGTTTGGTTTTTTTTACATCAATTTCTTTCTTTCTCTCTTCCTTTCTCTCTTCTTTCCTTTCTATCTCTCTCTCTCTCTTTCTCTCTTTCTCTCTCTTTCTCTCTTTCTTTCTCCCCCACCCTCATTGTCTGCTCTCTGTGTCCGTTTGCTATGTGTTCTTCTGTGTGTGATTGTCTTCTCTTTAGGTAGCACCAGGAACTGATCCTCAGACCTTCTGGAGTGGGAGAGAGGTACTCAATGTCTTGTGCCACCGCAGTTCCCTGGTCTGCTGCATCTCTTGTTTTCTTTCCTCTGTGCCTCTTTTTGTTGTATCATCTTGCTGCGTCAGCTCTCTGCATGGGCCAGTAATCCGTGTGGGTCAGCTCTCTCCTCAGGCCAGCTCACCTTGCGGGGCCGCTTGCCTTCACCAGGAGGCCTCAGGAATCGAACCCTGGACCTCCTATATGGTAGACCGGAACCCAATCACTTGAGCCACATCCACTTCCCAATAAAGCTCTTTTTATTGAAGGAAGGGGTAGGGGGCATTGATGCTAGATTTTTACAATGCCTTTTCACTTGTTTATTAAAGCAATTAGCTGCTTTTCTCCTTTGTTCTTTGTATTAGTTTCCAAGGTCTACCATAACAAAGTTCACAAATGGGTGACTTTGAAACAACAGAAATGTATTCTCTAACAGTTCTTGGGGCTAGAAGTCTGAAATCAAAGTGTTGGCAGGGTCATGGTCCCTCTAAGTTTCCAGGGAAGAATCTGTTCCACACCTCTCTGCTAGCTTCTGGTGGTTTCTGGAAATCCTTGTGGTTCCTTGGCTCGGAGCTTCACCTCTCCAATTTCTGCTTCCATCTTCACATGGCTGTCTTCCCTCTGTGTCTATGTCTGTGTTTCTCTTCTTATAAGGATGTCAGTCACTGGATTAGTACCCACCCTAATCCAGTATAACCTCATTTTATCTTACCTATTTCCAAATAAATTTACATTCTGAAGTTCTGAGTGGACATGAATTTTAGGAAGACACTATTCAACCTTTAACATGATGATCTGCTAATAATGAACCAACTTTGAATTCCCAGACTGAATTGCCCTGGGTCATGGTGTTGTGACCTTTTAAAAATATTGTTTGAACATCATCTGGCTGACACAAGGTGGCAGTGACTTTTACTGTTGCTGGGAGGAGGCAGGTGGGGTAGCTGCTGGGGCTGGGAGCATGCCTGACAGAGGGACGTTTCCTGGGTGGCAGAGGCCACTAGGGCTGGGATGAAAGAAGCAGGGCAGATGCAAAATCCCTAGGATATGGGGATGGGGCAGACTGTCCGCACCCACACTGGCAGTATGATCAGTCAAATACCAAGGCTTTCTTTCTAAAGTCAACCTTTCCACTGTCTTCAGTCTCTGGGTAGAGCTCTTCCAGCTACAGAAGCCTAAAGGCAAAACTCTCAGGAAATGGAAGAGAGAAAGCATGGACCCTTAGGAGACAATGAAGACATGGTCAGAGTATCTACTGACAAAAAACAGGTGAAGAGAGCTGGTCTTGTGGTGGTGAAAACCATAAAGATTGTTGGCCTCCACTGTTCTTGTGAAGATTTATGTGCTGGGCAAATAGTGCTTAGTAAACACGGATCAAGGCTGAAACACTGTGATCTTTATTTTTCCAGAAAATCATGTTCTGTTTGTTTGAAAATGATTGTAAATGCTGAAGGTAACTGAATTTCAAATTGGTCTGCTCATCCAGAAATAATTTTGCTTACTGAGGCTTCTAGTTCTGAAGATGAAAAGTTAGATGCCAAAGCAGTAGAGAGATTGAAGTCAAACAGTCAGACCCATGTGTGTATTTTACTTCAATCTTTGGTGTGTTATATGGTGCCATTTGTAGAGGAAACATCTTACAAATGTGACTTTATTTAAAAAATTACAAAAACACTGTCAGATGCTAATATTGACTTTTATTCTGAATGTAAACAAGAAAGAATAAAAGAGTACTAAATGTTAAAAAATAGTTAGATTTTATTTTCTTGTGTTTCATTTAGGGTTTTTGTATTAATATTTATGAGTGAAGTTAGGATATAATTTTGTGTTGTTTTCTGTAAATTTTACAATCAGTGAGTGTTCCATGGTTTTGTACAAATAATTGAGAAGCTTTCCATTTTTGTTTCCTCTGGAAAATTTAACAAACATATTAAATATTTATTTCTCGAAGGAATTAAAAGACTTATCTGTGAAACTATCTAGTCCTGGTGTTTTGGGGTGTATTTAGTCTTGGGCAACTTTTAAAATATTTTGCAGGGTTATGAATTTATTAGATAGTCTAGCTTTTCTTGAGTTATTTTCGATTATTTGTATCTTTCTCAAAAGTCATGACTTTCATCTGGATTTTCAAAGTTAGCAACAAGAAACTTAAATTATCTCACTATTTGTAGTTATTTTCATTTTCTCATTCTTAATCTTGTGTGTTTGTGCTTTTAATTTACAATTTTATTAAATTAATTTGAGAAAATGTTTTCTGTACTGTTTTTTCTTTGGGAATTTATTGAGGTTTTATCTGTGGCCAATATAAGAATGAGTTGTGTAAATATTTCAGAAGCAATTGATTTAAACTATTTGCCATAGAATGTTTTTTTTTGGCATTAAATCAATGTAATGCTTTTAGGAGCAGGCCACATTCAAGTTCACACTCTTTCTTAAGCACTGTAGTATAAAGTCTTGCTCAAAAGTGTGATCCCAAGACCAACAGCATGAGCATCTCCAGGGAGCTTGTCAGAAATGCACACTCTTAAGCCCCACGCGAGACCGCATGAATCAGAATCTGCATTTTAACAAGATTCACTGGTGATTCATGTGCATCTGAAAGTCCTAGAGAATTTCATACTTTCAAGCATGACCCTTGGTTTTGAATGTTCTTCAAATCTATGCTATTTATTAATGTTGCCTTTTTAAAAATGAATTGAATCTTTTATTAAGATCTAATGAAAAGTAAGTTTTACAAGGTGTAATATGGTAATATGTAATATGAATATGGTGTAAAATTGCCATCAATTTTCTGAGCATATAGTTACAGCTGGGACTGGCTTCGGACCACGTTCTGAGGTCATCTTTTCTTTCACACCTCCCTCCACCCTATTCTCCCTCTTGCTGCTTGGAAACAGACTAGTGCCCAAGGATTCTGGCTCTGCAGATTTGGAGGACAAGGTCATATCCCCAGTGAGCTGCTAAACCAAGGGAAATAACAGTGTTTTGTCTAAATGTTTTTCTGTGAAGCTCAGGCTTGAGCTCAAGCCAGCAGGCAGCTATGCCAACCCTCATGTCGAGCAGCCACAGAGAAACAAGCAGTGCATTCTTTCCTCCTTGCAGCTCAGAGACTCCAAGAATCTATGGAAGCAGAGAACAAGAAAATACCTGCAACCCGTCATCACTGAGGACTTTAAAGGGTCAAGCTTGAGCTCAAATCAATCCTGTGGTTGTCTATAACTTGGGAGTTAGGGCTTTTCCCATGTAATTCATCAAAATTCGTTACATTCTCCTCTTGCCCAGCTACGAGGACCTTTCTTAAAAGAATTGTCTTATGTCTAAAAATGTGGCAAATATTCTAGTTTCCCCAAGCTGTTGCATTCCATTTTTGTGGAACTAATAACTCAGGATGTCCCTGGCAGGGGAGAATTTCAGACCAAGTAAGGAGACGATGAGCCACGGCAGCCTAAACAGGCAGCTTAAGCATGCAAGTGATTGGGAGCACGTTCAGCAAAGGGGTGTCCTGCTTCCCACAGAAAAAAATGCTAATCCTTGGCCCAGCCAAAAGCCTGGATATGGAAAAAATCTACTTGATTGGCATACAGTTGAGAAATCGTCAATGTCTTGCTCCACAAACATTTGAAAAGCTCTGAGAGCAGGTTTTGACTAATTTAACTCCTTGAATTTCTTACCAACCAGGGGATTCTTGGGTTGTTTTGTGGTCAGGTCTTCCTGGAATGCAGGGATAGCCCCGGTCAGGACTGGGCCTCCTGTGGCACCGATACCACTAAATGACCCCGTGGGCAGCATTCCCGCACTCCATCAGGCCCACCACGCACGCTCTCCAACAACTTTCCCCCCTTCCTTTTCCTCTTCCTCACCCTTGTCTTGCTCCACTTCTCTTTCCCCCATTCCTGACCCAAGTCTGGGAGCCCCAGAAGCATTAATCAATCAACTATCCAATATGCATCTATTATGCAGCAGGGATGATGCTGGGCACTGTGGAGGAGACAAAGGTGAATAAAACATCTATCTGTCCTCTACGAACTGATACCTCCGCTAAAATAACACACATATACACACATAAAGACGACCTCACACAACGCACGCTATGTAAAAAATATAGGTATTATAGAAATTTAGGCCAGGGAGAAATAGCCATTGCTTCAGATATTCAGAGAAAAAGACTTTTCAAGGCAGATGGGGCTTGGAGAACAATTAAGAATCAGTAGCTAAGATGGTCTTATTGATGTTTCTTGAAACAAAACAAAGTATAGAAATTTAGGCCAGGGAGAAATCACCACTGTGTTGGATGTTCAGAGAAAAAGACTTTCCTGGGCAGATGGGGCTTGGAGAACAATTAGGAATCAATAGCTAAGATGGTCTTATTGATGTTTCTTGAAACCAAACAAACATTGCTGAAACTTGGACTAGTTCTTTTTGGACCTATATTTGTTTTTTAAGTTCTTTCCATTCCAAAGTGAAATATTGGGTTTCAGGAACAGATTTTGATTGTTTAGAATTTTCCTTAACATGCTATCTATAGAATGAATATTTAAAATTCCACAGCAAATTAGGTATCTCAACTTCAATTTCCAAGCATATATTAATCTTCGTAGTAGCATCCACTCTAATGCACAAGTTAGTTGTGTAATTGACCCTACTGTTCCTTCTTATCTAAACAAAATATGCTCAAGCTATATTTGATTATATCTATATATTGGGAGAAATGACTGTGTTTTAGCTGAATATTTTCCTTTTAAGAAAAATCAGATCAGTTACGTTCTTCCCTAAAGACCCACCCAGAATAAAAGGATAAATATTGTGGGAAAATCTGGTGCAGAACTGATCAATATCATGTTACCACCAGGGGCTGTAAAGAATTTTCCCAAAAGTCAATCATCAACTTCCATCCTTCTGAGTAAATGTTGGCAGAGCCTCTGTATTCTAGAAGTTGGAGTCAAGTATGAAAGTCCTGCTTCCTCTGTCCTCTCTGGCCTCGAGAGCTCCTCCTTTGTCAAGTAATTTACTTCTGCATGTGTGGACCTCACTTAAGTTTCCTGAAAGGAAGGAAAGAAGGTCGGAAGGTCAAGTGCTCTTGCCCTTTGTCTTAGGGTCACAGCTGTTTTCCTACTTTTGGCCTCTGTCTGTGTTGTCTAGTTATTGACACAAGTATTTACTGGCACAGTTGAATTTGGTTGTTTAGGTTAATCTCTATGAATACAATCACCTTAACTATGCATTTTGATGTCTACATTTAGTATTATTCCTGTCTCCAGGGTCTTCAAGAAAAATCAAAACCATTTCTAAAAGTCGTTTCATTTTTTTTTTATCATACTGGCATCAGAATTTAAATCAGGAAAATTCCTTCTGGTGACAAGTTCCATTAGAAATAAATCTTAGATCCATGGGAACAGATGGACAGCCAGGACTGAGATGGTGTGAAGTGTTGCAAAAGAAAAAAGTTACCTTTCTCACTCATATGCAGTTTTTTGTTGTTGTTGTTGTTGTTTTTTTTAGGTACGGGGGCTGGGGATTGAATCCAGGACCTTGTATGTGGGAAGCTGGCACTCAACCACTGAGCCACATTAGCTCCCCCATATGCAGTTTTTGAGCTCTCTCCTTGTGTGGTTTTGTATTCTGTGTTGACCTGGTGGCTGGAAATCCTCACCTGAAATTTGCAGCAATTTTTCTACCTTGAGCCCATGTAGATCATTCTCTGTATTTAGTTAACCTAACTTCTCACTGTGTATAGATTCAAATCACCCATTAGTGAGTATTAAAGTAAAACCCCTTAGTTAAATTTAGCTGGGAGACTTGAGTGAATTTGTTTCTCCAAGTCAACATCTGTTTTCTTCTGGTGCCACAGTCCTTCCTTGTTCGTGGCAGCTGTTGACTGAAGGCTGAGGTGATAGTGGAGATTCTGCAGACCAAAGAGGACGTTAGGGCCCGAGGACTTTGAACATTTATCTAGGTGGTCTGAGAAGGAAAGCTCTGTTCTGCAGGGCCTCTGGGCTCCTCCATGCTTATCTCGCCCAGGGTAGACTTTTCCCCTTTTGAGTTCTCCTGAATAATATTATTGTTTTTCTTGAGCGCTCTCCTCCCTGCTTTGACCAGTTTCCTCCCTGTTTGCAGAGTAATGTTTCATTTCACATTTTCCTGAGGTCAACTCCAGGCTGACTGGCTACGAAACTCAGCAGCAGAAATCAACAAAACAGGTTTTTCACTGAAAGTCCTTAAAACTTAGCTTTAGGGAGACAAATTTTACAGCTGAGTATAAATAGAGGTTGACCACAGATTTTTTTTTTTCCCCCATGGGAGTGGGGTTTCACTTATTTTCCTAATTTTGTAAGAGAAAAACAAAGAGACAGACAGACTATATGTGTCTCTGTGTAGGTTTTTTGTGCTCTATTAGTATTTATTTATCCATTTTCTCTTTCCAACCCCCCCCGCCATGTTTTGTTTAGTTTTCTCTCTTGTCCATCTGGTTTCAAGATGTTTTTTTCTATTATTCCCCCATTAAAAAACAGCCAGGACTGAGAGGCAGTTCACAGTGGTATGGCTGTGTTGATTGTCAAATCTGGAAGTGTTTCTGTACCCCATGGCAAACTGCTCCCATGGATCCCCACCCACGTGCCCCTCTGCTGCCTTAGACTCCCCAATCCTCCCTACAGTGCAGTTACTGAAGAGCTCACATCTGGCATAGCTGAGAAGGGGGTCCTCCAGGATCCTGCTTCAGTGCTATCCCCTGCCTGCACCCACTCCCCTTATTGGGTGCCCACTGAGCTATACCTGTTATTCTGTATTTTGATTATTATCCCCTGAAAATAACAATAATTTACCGTGGAGCACTTGGCTGTTCCACCAATCTTAGCTCTGGAATTCAGCCAAGATTTGGGAAGGAAGCACAAGAAATCTCTGAAAACAGTGAGAATAGATTCCACTAAGTCCAGACACTGATGATCACATATTTTCCTCCTGGGGAAAAACTTTGTTACAACTAGATGGTCACAATAAAGAACCAGCTATCTTGCCAAAGCATGAACTTCCTTTTATCAGAAGAAGTCAAGCAGTTGTGAATGACCTCCAAGGCCCCTTCCAAGCAAAAGGTATTAAAAAATTAGTAAATATTGCAAATTCTTCCACAAAGTGCACACCAAGTATGTTACACGAGATACAAAGAGCTAAATAGTAAATAACCAGGTGCTGCTGTAAGGCCTCTGCTTACTTGCCCTACATCTAGATAATATGGATGGCTGTAAGAGTCTGCTAAATACTGTGTAAGCTTGTTATTAGGAGATTTTATCCTTGAGCACTGCTCATCCATGGCAACCAAGAGAATACGGGATGAAATGACAAGCCTGCATATAGGACATTTAGGAGGGAAGTAGTTTGATTTGGGGGAAAAGCAGTTGAGTTCTGTAAGTCCAATGACAATGAAAGGAGGATTTATTTTCTGAGACTGAACTGAAACAGAGAAAGAATTCCTGGTCTCCTGAAACTGATGAGGTCACCATTGTTATGGGCCATTCCAGAGGGATTTACACTCCCATGTACTTCTGGCTCTCCTGAGTTTGGAGGCTGGGAGACTTGGCTCCAATAGCCCAAGTTTAGTCCTCTGAACAAGGTTGTAAGGGAGAGCTGTTGGGAGTGAAGGACACAGAGGCTGGGAAGTGGGCACACAGAACAAGTAAAAGGGACACAAGGAGATGTGAGTGAAAAATCAGCAGTGACTCCTACAGGGACCTCTGGCAAGTTAGCAAACTTGTGTGTACTTCAGTTTACTCATATGTAAAATGGGATTATAATATTTCTCTCCTGTACCTTTTCTTCATAATTTTAAGTCATGGAATTGGCTGTGACAAGGTTCTGTGGTATCCCACATGCTTTCTGATCTAAGCCTGGCTGGGTTGTACTCCTATCTTAATTTTTAAAAATTTCAAACCCCAGGGGAAAAAAAGAACACCCATGTCCTCCTAAATTCACAAGCTGTGAACATCTTAGCATCTTGCTTTACCTACACACATACACACACAGACACACATGCACTTTCTTTTTGTAAATCATCTACAGGCAACATGCAGGCATCATGGTACTTCACTCAAAATAATTCTAAATAATGTTTTTCCTACAAACAAAGGCATTTTTTTCATTTCCTATACAATAATCACAATATTGTAACTGTTGACTACAGCGGTTTTACTTGTAGTTGTTATTTTAGCTTATTCCTTTACTTGTTATTTCCTTTACTTGTAGCTGTTATTTTGCATTAGCTGAATGATTTATAACCAGGCTCCCATGTCCCTCCTTTAAAGCCAGTTATCTCAAGGATTTCTCAGGTCCATGCTTATTTCCTACTGACAGTAGCTGAAAAGCACAACCAATCAATACAAACTAACTTGAACCCTTAATTTGAATTTATGTACAACCATTCACATCACTATCCCCAACTCCCTTTGTTTAATCCCATAAAAACCCTAAGCACTTCCAACTTGGGAAGACAGAATTGAGATTTTTCTCCTGTCTCCTTACTTGGCTGCCATGTGAAAAAAAGCTCTTTCTTTTCACGAAATCCCTGGTTTTGTCCTCACTGAATTTTTGAAGTATCCGGTCCAGATGTCCTGCAATGCACTCCAGAGATTACTGTGACAGTTTCCTTGTTGGGTTGTATTTCTGAGCCAGCTCTTCTATCCTTAGTCTTGTGAGTCATGGGATTGGGTTGATGCTGGAGCCTGAGGAACTTTCTAGACCTTTGAGGTAAGAATTAGAGAGCTCAGAGTACATCTTTGTCCACATTGTAAGGCCCAACCTCATTAATATGCCTATGCAGGACTCCAGGTACATTCAATCCCTCCTCAACACCACCTCAACCTATGTTTATGGCAAAACCACTCACACTGTCTACACAACACAACATTCGGGATCCTTTTTAAAATACTAAGCAGAAAAGGAGCAGAGGTGCTTGATTCATTTTCCCTTTAGGTTGATGATGCAGGTCCACTCTCAAGGGGCCAAAAGTAAAATGGGGTTGATTGCAGATTTGGAATAAGAGATGTTGTTTCTACCTTGGGTATTTGTGAAGAAATATCCTCACTGTCCAGCTTCCCCATAACAGATCTACATATTGGAGGCTGCAAATTGGGCTAAAACTTTGAGATGTGAAACGATGGCTAGGTGGGATGAACAGAAAATGGGTTATCATTGCCACAAGCTACCCCATCAATTATGCAGTTCCTTTTATTTCCCCAGGAATCTATCATCATGGTGAAAGAAGAGATCATTTTGCAGATGAGGAAATGGAGGCCCAGAGAGGTGAAATGATTTGCCCAATGCTGGTGGGCAGACCTGGGATTAAAGCCTGTCTCCTAAATCCAATCCTGTGCTTTGTTAGTTCACTATGATGGAACAATTGGATTTTGTGTTTGGATGCCTGAGGAAACAATTTTGAAATGACTAGTGCAGGGGACAAGAACACAATATGCTCAGCAGACACGACAGATTCTCATAATAGTTAAAATCAGAACAAAGAGTGTTCCACTATCTTATTCTCAAATTTTAAGAACATGGAAAATGTGGCATTCTCTATGAAAGTGTAGAGTGCTTTACAACTTGAAACCTTTTTCCTTTCCGGTCTTCCAAAATCGTTTTTTGATCTTCAGAGATTGAGTCAAGATATTATATATATAGGGGTGGGTAACTTTTTGGGAGGTTGTCATAATGGATTGTTTGTCTTTTAGGTTGTAAACTGAATCACTTTTGGAACTATGTATCTGTTTTATAGCCATTTTCCTTCTTTAGTAATTTTGCAAAATCTCTCTTCCTCCTCCATAGGCTATAAATACTCTGCAACTACCAGGTGTCTGTCTTCCCTTGTCTATTACAGAGAGAGTTTTCAAAAGTTTCAATTATATGTCTAATTTCAGATCATGGCCTAGATTGTATTTTTGTCTTAAAAAGAGAATTTAAGGTGGGTTTTCTAAACGCAGTAGCACATAGCTCAGTGCTTTTAATTTTTTTGTACATTAAATATATATTTTTTCAACTAGGTATCCTGTTTTTTTCCATTTTAAAAAATTCATCATCAGTATCAGGAAGGAAGGAAGGAAGGAAGGAAGGAAGGGAGGGAGGGAGGGAGGGAGGGAGGAAGGAAGATGTGGGGAGGAAGGGAGGGAAGATGAAAAGGAAAGGAAGCTTGCCATCAACCACTTGCACTTAGAGTTCAATTTTTTATTTTTATTTTTATTTTTTTTTTTGCCAGTGGTCTAGGTTGTGAATTTCTAAGCTCTTTTCAATGTTTAGGAATATCTCCTCCAGAGGCACTGAAGAAAGGGAGAGTTAGTGAGATGCATATTAGCTAGGATGTTTTGTAGCTGCAAACAAAAAGAAACCCTCAAATTGCCTTAAATAATAAAGATATTTGTTGACATATAATGAGACATCTAAAAAAGGGGGTGGCCTTTAGAATAAGTTGATTTTGTGACTCAGTGATGTCATTAAGGACTCAGGTTCTTCCCATCTAAACATTCTGCTAATCACAGCATAAACTTTATTCTAAGGCTGATTGTTCTTGTGGTAAAAATATACCTTCTCAGTAGCAGTTGGAGTGACAAGAGTCTTTTTTCAAGTTTAGTCTAGGAGAGAGAATGAAATATCATTTCTTCCTATGGTTCTCTCTAGTGCCAGAAAAATTTCCCAGAAGATCCCAGAACCTGATATCATATTAAGCTGAATTGAGTCAGGTGTCCATTTCCAAACCAATTCCTGCAACAAGGGGAATGCCATGTTTAGACCTCATATCTCATTTTGGATTCCCCAGGAAGCAGACTCTGAGGTAATTTCTATGCAGGAGTTTTATTGGAGAGTGTCCTCCAATCAACACCAGTGGGTGACTGAGAGGAGTAGGATTGTTCAAAGAGATGACTTAAATAGACGACTCAGCCAATTCCAAAAGGGAGCTCTGGAACTGTCCTTCAGAGTTGTTCTTCCTTGCATTAAGACTACCCTTTATATCCCAAAATCAGTGGATGTGAGCTGGCTTTCAGGATATGGTGTGGCTTTGGACAAGGAGGCTTTCTTTGGCTTTCCTCTCTATCTGGGGCAATGCCTGAAGAAGGACTCAGCTGAGAGATATCAGCCACCAACACTCTCAGCAGCTGAGGGGAATGAGTGCTTCAGTCAAGAAGTGGGGGAATCTGGGCAGCACATCACAGTATTCATTACAATCCACCTTTCGAACCACTAGAATCCACTATCTTTGTATAATATATTCCAGAAATAGCTCCTCCAGACTCTAGTTGGTCTGCTTTCCTGAAGAAACTTATAAAGGGAAAGTTAGTAGTCAGGATGAATTGATGCCCTTTCAAGGGTTGAAGGAGTTGAATAAAGTGAACTTGCCTCCAAGTGGCTGGTTGGTGTCCTCAAAGGATGGTGCCTTATCAGGGCCTCAGTATTGATCTTTGTTGCTGGCATGTTGGACATTCAGCAGCATCAATGTCTAGATCAGCCTTGGAGAGTGGGAGTCCATGTTGTTGGGCCCATGTATCGCTTCTTTCTCTGCCACTATAGCTACTCCATTCATGAGTCCATTGTGTCACACTGATATCATTCCTTCTAGTTGGTTGTTTAGAATACTTTGCCTGTATTCTAGAGGTCCAACCACATGTCTCTTCCCAAGGTCTCCTTTTTCCCAATCTTCCAAAGTTTCTTCTTCTAGGTCCTTGACCAACTGATCAGGTCATTTATACCTTGAACCACTTCTATTTCCATATGAAATGGATGACCAGGAGTACCACTCAAAAGTCTGTCTATAAGAAAATTTCCTCTCACTGGTGCCTTTCATGGCTATCCCCAAGTGGGCTAGATTGAAGCAGCAGTCCATTTTCAGCTTGTACCTACATACCAAGCCAACCCATGCATGCATCAAGATTGTAGATTTTTTCTCTGTCAGCTAGTCTTAAGGGGCCACTTTGTGGCCATAGGTGTGAGCTGAGGGAGAAGCAGTGATGGATAACATGGGGATCTATGCTCTTCGCATCTATAACTTACTTATGTCTTCTTTCCCTGCTCACATCCAGTCTCAGAAGTATCACTTCCATCTTACAATGCACTACTCTTGGACCCACACAACTTTATGACACAATGGGTCTGATAGAACACAGATGATGATGAGCAGTTCTGACTGTATGGTCACTTGGTGTTCCAAGGGCAGGTGTTCTGTCTCTACCAGGGCCCAGGGCCATGCCGGGAGCCATTTTCCAAATGACAAATAATTACTTATGCAGATAGCATGGCTTTGCTCCAGAAACTAGGGATCATCACATGATTATTTTGTTCAAGGATTGTCATAAACTATACTCCACATGGTATCTCTTCCCAGCACAGATACCTCCAATACCATGGAGTCTCCAGAACCTGTTTGCTGGCAGTCTTTCATGCCACCTGCCAAATGGGTGGTGAATTATTCCCAAGTACAGAATCTGTTATCTCCAGAATATGAAGAGGCCTACCTGGTGAGCTTCTTTTAGAGTGGTGGGAGGTGTGTGATGCAATAATATATCCTCTGAGGAGATGTCCTAGCATGTCCAAGATCATTGGACCTTTAGTAACTTCCCTGATCTGGTGGGCCCCTGATTCTTCATAGGATTTAAATCCTACCTCCTGGAGTGCATGTGTCTTACCAATGCCTCTAGTGTACTCAACACTTCTTATCTGTTTTGATTAATTTGATGGCATTGGTTTAGTATGATGTTCCATGGAAAAATCAAGTGGATGAATCTTTAAAGAAGTAGCGTAGGAAACTTCCTTCAAGGTGATGGATATGAGTTTACACTGTGTGCCCCATCAAAGAACATCACTGAGAAATGTCAGTAAATTAAGGAGAAAGAGAAGATCCTAAAATCTTCCAGGCCACATATAGATGAGTAGGATTCACAATGGTAAAAGTGTCACAACAACAATAACAAGAGGATCACTAGAAGACAGTGGAGCATGGCCTTCAAAAATTTGAGGGACAGTTCTGCTTCCACTTAGGATGTAGAAAGCTGAAAGAAAAATGTCACTTCACCATAATAATAAGAGAAAACTGGATAAGCCACCAACTCATAGCTTTGCCTGAACCCATCAGAGAACTGAGGTCTTAAGTCAAACAACTTGAAGTTCAAAGAAAGACAAGCCTCTTTAAGGAAAGAAGGACTCACAAATGGTATCACCTATGGTAAGGGGTGGGACAAAGAGGTGAAAACTACTATTCAGATGGATTAAAAAATCAACTAAAATTTTAATGAACTGTCAAAAGCCGAGTATGAGCTAGTGTGTCATTCCAGAATAGTTGGGGCCCCAGACACACAGCAACTTCATAGCCACTTGCAAATTCTTTCCTAGGGGCTTTAACCAGGTGTTCTCAAGAAAGATTGGAGGCAGAATAGGAGAACATAGAGAGCTCCTTTCAGCAGTACAGGGATGAAGGAGGTGATTGACAACTCTGGGGAGAAAGACATGAAACACTGCACACTTCTTCAAAGCCTAGTCTCCTACCAAGCAAAACCCTTAACTGCTAAAGGAGGAGCAGCAGAATCTATCATCTCCAGGGCACAGGCAAAGATGTATTGTAGTTGGAGAAAGAGAGTAGAAGAAAAATCTCTTTACTCCTGGTGGAGGGAAAGGAACAGTATGGGCCTAAGAGCCTATATTAACACCAAGCAGATGTCTACTACTGCAGGAGGTGGGGCAGGAATTTCCTATCCATGACTAACCACAGACACAAAGCAGAGTTTGGCTGCCAAGGGAATAGGGGCAGGAAAGCTGAGAAAGCCTATCTCAGGTACACAGAGATTCCCTAAGAATGAGGTAGTACCAGAACAGCATGAACCAAACATGGAGTAACAGCAACAGTCTACCAATGGAGGAGGAAAAAGCACTGAGGGAGCCCCCTCTGTGGTGCAGACATGCAAGGACACCTGAAAGCTAAGGGTGGAGCATGAATACTGAGAAGAAAACCAAAATCCTCCACCCTCCACCCTAACCACAAGGCAAAGGCAACCACCAGAAGAATTTGAAGAATATGGTGGTACATTGACTATAACCATGCCACAACAAAACCCAAACTCTGTTTAACTCTGACTTGGTTGATGCAATTCCTCACACCAGTATTCAAAAGAAGAGTTGTGTCCATTTCCAGGCATCAATACTATTCATCCTGGTCTCTGCTGTTCTACACACAATGTCTAAGATTCAATAAAGAATGTGAAGGATCCACAAAAAAGAAAGAAAATACCAATACATTATTAAGAGACAAAGCAACACACAGAATCATAGATGACCCAGATGTTGGAACCATCAGACAGAGACATTAAAATAACTATGAATAACATTTAAAGGAACTAGTAGAAAAGGTGGATAACATGCAGGAGCAGATGGGAAATTTTAGCAAAGAGATAGAAGTCATAAGAACAAACCAAATGTAAATGCTAGAAATAATATTCAAAGATGAATAATTCCTTCCACAAGCTCCACAATAGACTTGACACAGCTGAGGAAAGAATCAGTGAACTTAAAGATAGGTCTATAGAAATTATTTAAATGTAAATACAAAGAGAAAAAAGAGAAACAAAACAAAAGTTTCCAGTTCTGAGTAAGATGGAGTAAATACATGCAACACATCCTCTGCCATTAAACAAAAATATAAAATCTGGACAGAACGCATGGGTAGCTGTTTGAGAACTCTGAAATGTATTTATCAGGAAGCAGATTGGGGAACTAGCAGCGAGTTTACCATGTTTTTTTGTTGGGCATCCCCAGCTTGAACACAGTTCAGTTCAAAACATAGAAGTAAGCACTGTGGTGCAGATAGAGACCCAGGGAAATCTCTCTAGTTCTGGCTTGCAGAACAGAAAAGAGAACTCCTAAAACTTAGAATAAGTGGGGGGATTCTCTCAGTTTCCTTTTTCTCTATTTTCTTTTACCTCAGTACCCAGAGAATTTTGAGGTAGAGCAGCAGTGGCAGGAACAAAAGAAGCCAGCAATGGATAACTGCAGTATCCAAAATTCCAAGGGAAGGGAACCTTCATTTTTCATTTGGTGGAACTTCAGTTCCAAGAGCATAGGACCAAACACCTCTTCCCCACTCTTTAAAAAACTCTCTCTCTGTCTTCTAATCACTTGGATTTCAGATGCAGCTGAGTTGTGGAAGTGGGTGATTTCTGGCAGATGGACTGGAAAGGGAAGACCCACAGAACCAGAGAGTGCTGGGGAGATAGCAGAGAAGGAAGACTTTAGGAAATTGACCCATAAAACTATTTATGAATTCCTGGCCTCACCCTCAGCCTGTGTATCAGTGGATCTAATCCTAATTAGCTTTCATGAGAACTCAGTTAAGAGATCTACCTCTTCCTAGGTCCCACGATGATCACTGGATGACACACACACAGAACATATCTGAATAGCCTTTAAAGACTTTGAAACATGAACTGACATAATAGCCACAGTCCACAGAAAGTGGGTTGGAACTTATGACCTCAACCTAACCAGGTCAAGTGCCTACTAAAGCAAAAATATCAACATTCTCTCATAGGATTTAAGTAAGACCCAGAGTCTCTTAAAGTAATATTCCAAATGTCCAGGATATAATTTTAAATTACCTGGCATGTGAATAACTGTGAAAATTCCCAATTTGCATGGGAGAAGACAGTCAACATATGCCAACAATGAGATGATACAGAGATTGGAATTATTTGACAAAGACTTTGAAATAGCTGTTATAAAAATGCTCAAAAGAGCAATCATGAATAGTCCTGAAACAAAGTTAAAATAGAAATAGAAGATATAAAAAAGAAACAAATGGAAATTTTAGCACTTAAAACACAATAATCAAAATAAAAAATTCACTGGGAGTACCCAATAGCAGAATGAAGATGATAGAACAAGGTAATAGTGAACTGGAAGATCAATGGAAACTATCTGATCTGAACAACAGAGAGAAAAATGATTGAAAAAAAAAAAATGAACAGGGCCTTGGGGTCCTGTGGAACAACTAAAGGTCTAACATTTGTCTCATCAGGCTCCTAGAAGGAGAAGAGAAAGTGTGTGGTGCTGAGAAAGAGTTGAAGAATAATGGGTGAAAATTTCACACGTTTGGAGAAAGACATATACCTACAAATTCTGGAAGCCTAGCAAATTCCAAACAGGATAAAATCAAAGAAATCCATATACAACAAACACAACACTCAAATTTCTGAAACACCAAAGACAAAGGAAAATTCTTGAAATCAGCCAGAGAGAAACAATGCTTTTTCTACAGGAGAACAATAATTCAATAATAGTAATTTTTCTCCTTAGAAACATGAAGGCCAAAAGGAAGTATCACAATACTTTCAAGGTGCTTAAAGAAAAGAACTATTTATCCAGAATTCTATATACAATGAAAATATCTTTCAGGAATGAAGGTAAAATAAAGACATTCTCAAATGAAGAAAACTGAGAGAATTTATAGCCAACAGACTTGCTTTAAAAGAATTACTAAAGGAAGCTCTTTAGTCAGAAGGGAAATAATACCAGAAAGAAAGTTTGAACATCAGGAATGAAGGAACAGAATTGGTAAATGGTAAAATATAACAGACTATTCTTCTT
>JAQZBX010046957.1:0-20618 GCA_029593785.1 Cabassous unicinctus | reverse complement strand
AATTGCATTTGCTGTTTTAGCTTGGAAGGGTTTCTTTTTCTCAGACTTTTTATTTTTTTTATTTTTTTATTTTTATTTTTTTTTAAAGATTTATTTATTTTATTTTATTTGTCCCCCCCTTGCTGCCTGTGCTGCTGTGTCCATTCGCTGTGTGTCTTCTCTGTGTCTGCTCATCTCCCCCTTGCTGTGAGGTCTTGCCGCATCAGCCCACGGCGCCGCACGAGACGGCCTGCCCTCACAAGGAGGCGCCGGGAAGCGAACCCGGGGCCTCTCATATGGTAAACGGGTGCTCTATCCATTGCGCCACACCCGCTTCCTGCCGTGAGGTTGCTGCATCAGCCCACCGCACCACTCAGGCCGGTGTGCCCTCACAAGGAGGCCTCGGGACCCGAACCCGGGCCTCCCATATGGTAAACGGGGGCTCTATCCACTGAGCCACACCCGCTTCCCAAGATTTCAGCTGTTGTAAGTGAAGATAAGTGTGAACCAACTACCAGCCTCCATTCCTCAGCCCCATGGTGGCAGTTGTGGAAACAAGGTGGCTGCAGAAACATAGCCCAGATTCTGGGAGCAGCTAGCTGGGGCCATGAGGGGCAGAGAAAATCTCATCCTCCAAAAGTTGGGGTTGGAAGACAAGGTTGATCTGTATGCTAGCCTTGGTTTTGGTCATGTGGGCAGAAGTCACTTCTGGCCTCCTACCAGCATCAACTAGGATGTAAAGAGAAAGTATGTCTTTTTTTTTTTTTTTGGTCTGTTTGTTTTTTTCTTTCTCTCTCTTGTGCTTTTTTGGTCTGGAGGATCCCTGAGGGATTAGCACAGGTGTTGCCTTGGTTTCAGCCCACCAGCATCAACCAGGATATTTTGCCTGCCTCCCTCCCTCACTCCCTCCCTCTCTCCCTCCCTCCCTCCTTTTCTCCCTCCTCCCGTCCCTCCCTCTCTCTCTCTCTCTTTCTTCTCTTTCTCTCTCTTTCTTTCTTTCATGCATGTGTCTTGGTCTGATGCATAACTGAGGGACAAGCATGCATGAATGCTAGTCTCTGTTTTGGCCCTCTCAGCAGCAGTGGCCTCTGGTCTCACCAGCATTATACTACCTGGCCTCATACTACCAGGATATAAAGAGCAAGTGCTCCTTTTATTTGGGTTAGTTGATTTTATTTCTTGTTCCTCTTTGTGCTTTTATCTGGCAGATCCCTGAGGGACCATCATGGATGCTGTCCTCAGTTTCAGCCACAACAGTAGCAGTCTAACTTGCTACTGGCATCTACTGAGAGAGTTGAAGAGGCAGTGCACTTTTTTTGTGGGTAGGTGGACATTTTGCTTGTTTCTTAGTAATTTTTTACCTTTTCTCCTTCTTTACCATTTTTTCCTTTTTCTGTCTTTTTTCTTGGCCTGGGAGACTGAGGAATGGGAGAACTAGATTTCCAAAGTGATCACAACATAACACTCCAAATGTCCAATTCTCAACAAAAAATTACAAAATGAAAAAGGACATAAGAACTATAGTTGAGTCCCAGGAGAAAAATAAATAGAAACTACCTTGGAGGAAGACCAGTCACTAGAATTACTAATCAATTATCTTAGATTAACTTTCTTAAGTGGGACCAATGAACTCAAGAAAAACATGGACAAGAACTAAAGGAAACCAGGAAAACAATATATGAGTAAAAATGAGAATTTCAGTAATGAGATTGGAAGGATAAAGAAGAACCAGATGGAAATTTCTGGAGATGAAATCGACAGTAATTGAAACGAAAAATTCAATAGAGGTGTTCAACAGAAGATTGGAGCTGGCAAAAGAAAAGGTCAATGAACTTGAAGATTAGACCACTGAAATTGTCCAGTCTGAGGAAAAGAAATTAAAAAAAATAAAAAGGATATTAGTGAAGAATTTTCTTGTTTGTCTGTTTTTGTTTATTATTATTATTACTGAAATAATGAAAATGTTCTAATAATGACTGAAGTGATGAATGCACAACTTTATGATTATACCAAATACCACTGATTATACACTTTGGATGAACTGTATGCTTTATTAATATATATCAATAAAATTTAGTTGTTTAAAAAAAGAATGAGAAAAAATGAACAGAGCCTGAGGAACCTGTGGGACACCATCAAGCATACCAATATATACATCACGGGAGTCCTAAAAGAAGAAGTGAGAGAGAAGGGAGCTGAAAAAAATACCTGAAGAAATAATGTTCCTAAACTTTCCATATCTGATTAAAGACATGAATATACAAATCCAAGAAGTTCAACAAACTCCAAGCAGGATAAACTGGAAGACACATTATAACTGAAATATGATTTCTCATGAGAAACCATGGAGACCAGAAGGCATTGGAATGACACATTTAAAATGCTGAAAGAAGAAAAAAATTGTCAACCAAGAATAATATAGCCTTCAAAAATGAGCAATAAATTAAGACATTTCCAGATACACAAAAGCTGAAGGAGTTCATTACAACTATACCTGCCTTACAAGAAATGCTAAAAGGAATCCTTCACATTGAAAGGAAAGGACAAGAGACAGTAACTCAAAGCTCTATGAAGAAATAAAAACCTCTGCTATATGTAAATATATGGGTAAATAAAAATATATTAATGCATTATATCACTTTTAAGCAACCATTGGGTCAAACAATAAATCACAAGGGAAATTAGACAAAATATCTTGAGATGAATGAAAATGAAAACATACCAAAATTTATGGGATGCAGCAAAGGTAGTGCTCAGAGGGAAATTTATAGCTAAGAATACTTATATTAAAAAAGAAGAGGGAGTAGGTATAGCTAAGTGATTTGAGTGCCTGCTTCCCATGCACGAGGTCCCAGATTCAATCCTTGGTACAACCTAAAACTAAAAAAAAATTAAAAAAGAAGAAAGATTTCAAATCAATAAACTAACTTCACATCTTGAGGAACTAAAAAAAGAAGAGAAAAATAAACCCAAAATGAGCAAAAGGAAGAAATTAAGATTATAGCAGAGATAAATGAAGTAAAAGAAAAAGAAAAGCAATTGAGAGCATCAACACAACTAAAAGTTGGTTCTTAGAAAAAAATCAATAAAATGGACAAACCTTTGTCTAGACTGACAAAGGATAAAAAGAGAAAAAAAAAATGTGTATAACTACAGAAATAGTTATTTCCCTACAGAAATATAAAGGGTTATAAGAGACTATTATGAACAATTGAATGCCAACAAATTATAGGATCTAAATGAAATGGAAAAATTCCTTAAAACACACAAATTACCTAAACTGACTGAAGGAGAAATAGAAAACCTCAGGAAACTTGCAACAAGTAGAGAGATTGAATCAATAATCAAAAACCTTCTACCAAAGAGAATTCCAGGATTAGATGGCTTCACTGATGAATTTTACCAAACATTCTAAGAAGAATCTACACCAATCCATATCAGACCCTTCCAAAAAAATCAAAAGGGCAGAATACTTCTTAACTAATTTAAAAAATATATATAAGATTGCCTCATACCACCCTATTTTTTTAAAGATTTATTTTATTTACTTTATTTTTCTTTATTTATCCCCCTTTTCCACCAGATGGTTCAGTCATCTGTCTGTTCATTGTTTGCTCACCTTCTCCAGGAGGTACCAGGAACTGAACCTGGGACCTCCAACATGAGAGGCAAGTACCCAACAGCCTGAGCCACATCTGCTCCCCATGGGCTGCAGTGTCTGCTTGCTTGTGGCCTCTTCTTGTTGCAGTGGGGGCAGAGTCTAGCTCTTTGGAGCAGGAGGTGGGACGTCTAGCTCATTGTGGCAGGAGGTGGCATCTGCTCTCTTCTTTTAGGAGGCACCGGGACCTAAACCTGGGACCTCCCATGTGGTAGGCAGGCACCCAAGTGATTGAGCCACATCCACTTTTTTAAAGCCATTATTACTCTGATACCAAAAGCTGATAAAGACATCACAAGAAATGAAAATTATAGATCAATATCTCTTGTGAATAAAGATGCAAAAATCCTCAACAAAATACTTGAAAACCAAATCCAACTGCATATTTAAATGATTATACACCATGACCAAATAAAATTTATTCTGGGAATGCAGGTAGTTCAATATAAGAAAATCAACGTACTATACCACATGCAGCATGAATGAAAGAAAAAAAAAACATGATTATCTCAATTGATACAGAAAATACATTTGATAAAATCCAATACCTTTTCTTGATAAAACCCCTCAGAAAACTAGGAATAGAAGGGAATGCTGTCAACATGATGAAGGCTATTTATCATAAACTGATGACTGACACTGTACTCAATGGTGAAAGATTAAAAAATTTTCTCCAATGGTCAGAAATACCAACTTTCAATATTCTACTCTTCAATATTGAACTAGAAGTCCTAGCCAGAACATTAGGCAAGAAAAAGAAATAAAAGATAACCAATTTGGAAAGAAAAAAATAAAACTCTTTTAATTTACAGATGACATTATTTTATATATAGAAAATCCAAAAGAACCCATAAGAAAACTAGTAAAGCTGATAAATGAATTCAGAAAAGTGGCAGTCCATAAGATCAACATACAAAAATCAATAGTTTCTATGCACAACAATGAACAATTCAAAAAGGAAATTAAGAAAGCAATTCTACTTACAATATAATATAAAAGAAAAAATATCCAGGAGTAAATTTAATGAAGGATATGAAAGACTAGTACACTGAAAACTACAAAACCCTGCTGAAAGAAATTAGAGTAGACTTAAATAATTGGCAAAACATACATGGTCATGTACATAGATTTGAAGACAATATTAGGATGTAAAAATTACCCAAAGCTCTCTACAGATAGATTGCAATTGCAAGGAACCCCAAATAGCCAAACAATTCTAAAAAAGAAGAAAAAAAGATGGGGGACCCATTTCCTGATTTCAAAATGTACTACAAAGTGACAGTAATCAAAACAGTAAGGTACTGGCAGCAGGATAGACAAATAGACCAATGGCATTGAATTGAAAGTCCAGAAATAGACCTACACATTCCTGGTCAATGACTTTTTTGACAAGGGTGACAAGTACATGCAATGAGGAGAGAACAGCCTCTTCAACAAATGGTGTTGGGAAAACTGGATATCCACATGCAAAATTATGAATTTGGACCCCTACCTCACATTATATACAAAAGTCAGCTCAAAATTGATCAAGCACCTAAATGTAAAAGGTAAAGCTATAAAATTCTTAGAAAATAACATAGGGGCAAATCTTCATGACCTGGAATTTGACAGTGGATTCTTTAGATATGACATCAAAAGAAAAGCATAAGCAGCAAAAGAAATAATAGATAAATTCAACTTAAACAAAATTAAAAATTGTGCATTGAAGGAAATTATCAAGAAAGTGAAAAGACAATCTACAGAATGGGATAATATAGTTGCAAGCCATATATTGGATAAGAGCTTAATATCCAGAATATATAAAGAATGTTTACAATGCAACAAAAGAAAGACAAACAACCCAATCTGTGGCAGTTTGGTATTGTTAATGAATTCCAAAAAATAGATATTGGATTGTGTTTGTAAACTGGTCTGTTCCTCTGGGAGTATTAGATTCAGAGATTTCACTTTTACTTTATTAAATCAAGATTAGGGCTTTTTTTTGACCACGTCATTAGGTGACTCGGTTTGAGTCCCTGCTCCCCCACTTTGTGGGCTATATAAATGGATGCTCAATCAAAGACAGAAAAGTAAATACACAGAGGAGGAGAACACAGGGAGTTTAGTTTTGGATGCTGGAGCCCCAGGGAGAGAACTGAGCCATTCACCTGATAGTTTGCAGCTGAAGAGAACAAAGCTCTGAACAGTTGAGAAGTCTCAGAAAGAAACGAGCCCTGGGGAGAGAGATGAGCCTTATGCTAGCTTACTGCTGAGATTGGGAGAAGCTGGGACTACAGAGCCTTAGGAGGAAGAGAAAGGCTGAACCCTCACAGAGACCAGCAGCCATCTTGCTCCAACACGTGGCAACAGATTTTGGTGAGAGAAGTAACTTACTCTTTATGGCCTTGTGACTGTAAGCTTCTACCCCAAATAAAAGCCTACAGATTTCTGATATTTTGTATCAGCACCCCTTTGGCTGACTAATACACAATCAAGAAATGGGCAAAGGACTAGGACATTTTTCCAAAGAGGGTATACAAATGGTCGATAAGCCTTTGAAAAGATGTTCAATGTCATTAGCCATTAAGGAAATGCAAATCAAAATCACAATGAAATACCATCCCACAATCACAAGGATGGCTATTATTAAAAATCAAAAAACAGAAAGCAACAAGTGTCGGAGAGGATGCAGAGAAACTGGAACTCTAGTGTATCATTGGTGGGATCAATATGGTTGTTCCTCAAAAAGTTAAATATAGAATTGTCATATAACCTGGCAATTCCATTCCTAGGTGTATACCCAAAGAAAGTGAAAACAAAAAAGGTCTCAAACAGATACATGTACCAATGTTCATAGTAGCATTATTCAAAATAGTCAAAAGTTGGAAGCAACCCAAGCATCCATCAGCAAATGAATGGATAAAGAACATACAATACAAAAAAAGAGAAAAAAATCTGGTGCATACACAATGGAATCTTATGAGGACATTAGAAGCATGAAGTTCTAAGATATGCTAAAACATGAATGAACCTTGGAAACATGCTGACTGAAATAAGCAAGGCACATAAGCACAAATATTGTATAATTCGGCTTATATGAGATACCTTAAAATAGAAAATTCACTGAGACAGAAAGTAGATTAAAGGTTGCCAGGGAAAAGAGATGGGGGGAATGGGCATTTTTGTTTGGTGGGTATAGAATGCTTGTAAGCAAAAATCAATAAAAATGTGTTTTCTAGTGTACCACTTTTTCCATTGTTTCTTTCATATATGTGTACATATATAGTAATGATTTTCTTAGTGCTTGCCCTGAGGATTAAAATAAGCATCTTAATTTAGAACAGATTTAGTTCAAAGTAATGAACTAAATTTCAAGATTATTAATTAATTAATCTATAATTGAAATTAATTAAACTTAATTTCAAGATTATTCAGAAACGTTGCTCCAATTATCCAATGTAGCTGTTCCCTCCCCCTCCTTTGTGCTATTATTGTCATATAAATTGCATTTTTCTATATTATAATCCCATCAACATAGGTTTGTAGTTATTGCTTTATGAAGTTTTCTTCTAAATCCATTAGGAGAAAAGTGTTACAGAAATATATATATATATATATATATATTTTATATTGTTATTGGACAATCGTTTATTTAAAATAATATGCTAAATACTTACAAAAATAAGTCAAGTATTGCTTCTTTTTCTCAAGTGTCAAAGTCTTTGCCATAGAAAATAGAAAAGAACTTTTATAAACTAAATATTAATTTAAACTACATCAAGTTTATTAACTGAACTCTCTTTGCTTTATGATTGTGCTTTATGAGTTTCCAAACTACTTCTCTGCAATTTATGGTTTCACAATAAGAATGTATGCATACAATCCATATACACGCATTTTTACATAGGAATGTTTCTCATTAAATATACATTTAGAGAACTTAAAGGCAGTACTGTGGCCCAAAAGCCATCCCATAGGACCAGAAATGCTATTAAACAGAAACAGGTATAGATGTGGAAGCATCATCTAACATTCAAATTAGTACTCAATTTATCCAAGATGATGACATCTTAATGAAGGATACTCAGTTTAATATCTCTAGACAAGGCATTAATTCTTAATTTATATTAAATCATTAATTCAATGGTCTTATTTATTGGAAAACTAGAATAAACTTAAATATTTCTCAATACATTTAATGAATCTCAGGGTAAACATCACTGTCATATATAAACCTACTTTTTATTTTTAAAAGGGAGAAATGAATATAAATCTTAGAGCAAAGGCTCAGAATTAAAGATCATTTCCAAATTGGTCTATGGTTTTACTTTATAATCATAGGGCCAGTCAATTCCTTATCAAATAGATAAATGATGAATTTCTCTTTCATGGTCTATACATTCAAGTCTCCTTTACAATGCAGATGTGTATAAATCATGGTTCATAATGTAATATTTATAATGCTTTACTACCCACAGGGTGTCAATCTCACTACATTAACCAGATGTGGAAAAGAATTTCACTTCTGGTCATTTCCTGAATTTCGGTATGATTACTCACAATAACACAGAACTTTAAATTACAATAGTCTTGTATAAATACTTCCATATTAAACACTTTAAATTCTAATTAACGATTAGAAAAAGATATTAATCAGAAAATTTGCCTTTTCTCTATTAAGAAAAAAGAATCTAGCTTATGTCCTTATTCAGACATTGTATGAATTATTTAGAAATTCCAACTATAATAGTCAGAAAGTTGTTAATGAGCAATTAAACTGTAAAAATATTAATTAGTTGAAATTGGTTTTCTTCAATAAATTCCATTTAAGGGGAGCTTAAAGAGTTGGTACAATCTCAATTATAAGCAAGTAGTAAACACCAAGAGGCAGATGTTTCTTCATTGACCAAAATATACTGAAAATGCCGTAATATTTAGAAAATTTTAATAGCGTGCTAAAATATTTTTAAAGGCTTTTTTCGTTTCACTAAAAGTCATAGGCAAGCAGAGACTACAAGAATATACAACAAAAATGCAAACCAACAACATAATTGCACCAATTAAAAAAACATCAAACCTAAGAGGTAGTCAGCAGAAGTAACCCTGATAAAACAAAATATCCTGACAGATACTCTCTAATCAGAGATCCAAATGCAGTATTGAATCCTCTATTTTGAGTGATTAAAAAAAAAGTTTACTGGGAAAGAATCTAAACACCAGGAATCTAAATGAATAATACTGTAGATGGAACAATAGTCATATCTGAAAAGAAAGGCTAAGAATAAAAGTCTAGACTAGGGATCTACAGTCCTCAGGCCAAATCTAACCCACCAGCCATTTTGTAAGTAAAGTTTTTTTGGAACACAGCCACGCTCATTGTTTATATATTGTAGCTGCTTTGTTAAAAAAGCAGAGTTGACTAGTGACAGAGATCATTTGGCTCACAAATCCTTAATATTTAATATCTGGCTCTTTACAGGGTTTGCTGGCTCTTGGTCTAAACATGTACACCCCTCCTAGTGTGTAGCTGTTGTACAGCACTGGAAAGCACTGGAAAGATCTACCTATGGATATCACAACATAAAGCATTCAAACTATAAGGAATGTAGGATGCTAGTTATGTCACAATTCAATTCCTTTTTATACTTAAAATAGTTCTATCATTTTGCGTCTTATATTTTGGTCCTACCCCAAAGAGTATTTCCAAGTTGTTATAAAAAGATTTAGTGTGACACTGTCCAACAGAACTTTCTGCAATGATGTAAATGCTCTATATCTGCACTGTCTAATATAGTAGACACTAGCCACGTGTAGCCATTGAGTATTTGAAATGTGGCTGGTACAACCAAGGAACCGAATTATTTTATTTTAATTTTCTGAATTTAAATTGCTACCTGTGGCTTGTGGCTATACATTAGACAGCCTAGATTTAGCATAATTAAATTAAAATTTCAAAAATTTAGAAAGTAACACCTTTGCAAGAAAGAGCTTTTGACAGGAATGAACCTAATACCACAAACTCAGCCCAAGACGACTTTTTAATTAGTAAACAAAATCAAACTGGTTCAAAGTTGTTTCATCACCACGGTGTCTCTTCAATAGAAGCAAAATTATTATACCATGATGAATCTTTCTTTTTAGCAGAAGCCATGATACTTTTTAATGCTTAAAAGCAATAATGAAATTGCTTATTAATTGCATTAAATAATATGTGGATATTTCACACAAAGTATATTTTCAAGCTTGGTTTCCACTGGAGTCATCTCTTACAAAGGTCAGTTTGTTTCCACACCCCTAACATTTTAACCAAGCTGTACAGAAGCTCTTGTGTATAATAGGTACATATGAGAACTATGAGCTGTTTTAGTCACTTTTAACTATAGCAAAGTCATTTCAACAATGAAATCTTCCAAAAATTATGTTCAATGACATGATAAAATATATCCATTCAATATCAGAATTAGAAGGAAAGAAGTAAAAACTTGTATATATCAAGTCAAAGAATCACTCTTGTATATCTCCCCATGTGCATATCTCAAGACTATTTTTATATGGACCAAAAAAACAAATATAGATATGTTTTTAGGTTACCTATTCCTGATTACATATTGCAAAATAATCAAGTTACGGAACAACTGAGAACATTAAACTAAAATATACAAAATCAATATGAAATTATAATACTCTCAAAGGACAACTAGGTTGAGATGAATATCTAATTACATCTTATAATTATTCAAATGTGCTCCCCTCCAGAGAGAGAGCAAATTCTGTACTTCAGTTACAAAATCAGCTGGCAAAATTAATTCATGCATTTTGATTTTAAAATAGCTGATATCCATCATTATTAACTTCTTTTTTCAATCTGCCTCTTATATTTACTCATGTAAAGATACCTTTACATATAGTTACCTTTATTACTTCATGTGGATTCAAGCTTTTATCTAGTGTCCTTTCATTTCTTCCTGAAAAGTTTCCTTCAGTGTTTCTTATAGTATACATCCTCTAGCAATGATTACTCACAGTTTCCGTTTATCTGGGTATGTCTTAATTTCTACATCATTTTAGGATAGTTTTGGTGGATATAGAATTCTTGTTTGACAACCTTCTTTTTTAAGACTTTAAATATGTCCTCCCATTGCCTCTGACCCCTAAGGTTTCTCATGAGATGCCATCTTTTAATCTTATTAAGGATCACTTATATATGATGAATAGCTTTCTCTTGATGCTTTCAAGTTGCTCTCATTTTCTTTGGTTTTTGACTGTTTTACTATGTTGTGTCTAGGTGTGGATCTCTTTGAGTTTATCCTTTTTGGTGTTCATTTGAGATGCTTGTATGTGTATATTAATGGTTTCCAGTAAAATTGGGAAGTTCAGCCATTATTTCTTCAAATATCCCTTCTGCTCCTTACCTTTCCTTCTGGAATGCCCATTTTGCATATGTTGGTATTCTCTCAGGCTCTCCGTGTATTTCAATCTTTTTTCTTTCTATTCTTCAGACAGGATTATCTCAATTGATCTATGTTCAAGTTTACTGATTTTTTTCTTTTCCTACCTCAAATCTGCTGTTGAGTCTCTCTAGTGAAATTTTCATTTTAGTTATTGTACTTTGCAACTCAAGTGTTTCTATTTGTTTAGTTTAAAATAATTTCTATCACTTTTTTGATATTCTCTAATTAGAGAGACATCTTTGTCATACTTTTTTTTTTTTTTTAACTCTAAGCATTGTTTCCATTAATTCTTTGAATATATTTATAATCACTGATTGGAAACCCAACATCTGGCCTTTTTCCTGAGCAGTTTCTATTGATTGCTAATTCTACTGTGTATGGGTTATAATTTTTTTCTTCTGCTTCTTTGTGTGCTTCATAACTTTTTTTTGGAAAACTGGACACTTTAGATAGTATAATGATAGTAAATCAATCCCATCCCCATCCCTAAGGATTGTTGTTGCTATTTTGCTGTTGTTGATAATGTTTGTTTGTTTAGTGACTTTCCTGGCCTAATTCTGTAAAGACTGTATTCCCTGTATGTGCAGTAATTGAAATCTCTACTTGGTTAATTTAGTGATCAGCTAATGATTTGTCAGAGATTTCCTTAAATGCCTGGAGCCAAGAACTTTTCCACCCTTTGCAAAGGGGCTCAGTGTTCATGTTGGGACATGCCTTCAACAATCAGGCAGTTTACAATCCCAGCTTGTGCAGGGCCTCAAAATCAACAAGGGGTGAAAGACTGGGGCCCTGTCACATCTTTCCCAGGTATGCACACAACCCTTCAGGTGTGTGGTCTTCTAGGTCCCAGGAATATGTCAGAGCTTTATAAAGCCCCTAAGGACATCTCATGCCCTAGACTTTCCTTTTAAGATTTTGTCCAGGCTCTGTTTTGTCCCAATCACATCTCAGACAGCTCTGATGTTAAATAAGTACTGCTGGTTGTTTTCAAGAAAGGATAGAGATTTTACCACAGAGCAAAACCTGAGTCAGATCAAATAATTGTGCCCTGCAAATGGGACTTTTCCAGGGAGCTACAAGTCAGTGACATTGCTGCGGGGTTGAGGAATTCCGAACTTGATCTGTCCCCTCTGGTAGTTGCGAGGCCACAGATTTTCACAGCTACTGTGGTTGTGAGGCTGCTGGATTTCAAGGCTATCACAGAGCTGGGAGAAGGAAATGGGAGCAGGCCAAGTTAAAAGACCTCAAGGGCAACTAGCAGTCTCTTCCTGGTGTGCAATCTTACTGAGCTTCAGCGGTTATGCTTAAATTAATGTTCCTCGTATTGTTGCGAGCCTTTGGTTTATTTCCAAAGTTGATTTTGGCAATGTTTGCCAGTGTTCTAGTCCCCACTCTGCCATTCCAGAAGTCTTGCCTCCTGCCTTTTCTCTTGATTATGGGTCATGCTTTCCTGTTTGTTTGTGTGTGTGTGTGTATTTAGTTATTTGACATTTTATTATAGACTGGATGTTGTTAATTATATATTGTAGAGAGTCTCCATTCTGATTATTGATCTGGGGAGGTGGTGGTTGTTTGGGAGGCTGTTTTAACCAGACGTTAACTTGACTGTATTCACATTCCAATTCTGTTTGTCTCCTGCAGTGGGTAGCTGCTCAAATCTGTGTTCAGTTCCTTTTGCCTTTATGGGCTGCTGTGAAACTCCCCTGTATATGTATAATTCAGAGTTCAGCCAGAGATACGGACAGAGCTTATACATAGCATTTGTGGTTTCCCTTTTTTGGCTCTCTTTTTTTCTGGGATTTTGTCTCCTTATTTTCCACCTGCTGTGATCTTTCTCTGGTTCTTCAAGGCAATAGGTTGTGGCTCTCTATCGAAGTTTTAGCTACTCTCATGATATCACATGGGACTGTTCTCAATTAAAATTCTGTTAACTAACACTAACTTCAAATCTAATAAGGTGATATAACTAGTCCCAGATTTTCATTGCCTTTAGGGTCTGTTGCCTGCAATTACTACTGCTACAAATTACTGTATTGGTCAAAATTTATAATTGCAGAGAAAAGAATCCATTTGTATTAATTCAGAAATAATAATAGTTTCAATAAGAAAGGGATTCCTTTTTTTTCTTTTTTTTTGAGCTATAATTCATATACCATAAAACTCACCATTTTATACAGTTCAGTTGTTTTTAGTATATTAACAGTTATACAACAATCACTATCTAATTCCAGATATATTTATTGATTATAAAAAATATTCAGTGGTCGATAGGAGCCCAGGACTAGTATATTGGTTCCTTGATTCACTACAGAATTCTTCAATCTTTCTGAACTACCATTGTTAGCATGTGTGCCTCATTATCACAAGATAGCTGCTGCTCCTCCAATATTCACAACTGTGTTGTGGGCAACAGGAAGGAGAAAAGGGCAAAGGAAGAAGGGTACTTGCTAGGTGAGTCAAATTTCTTGTTAGAAAGCTTTCCCCAAAGTGTTACTCAAATTCCACTGTATTTCATTGGCCAGAACCTTGTCATGTGCTTACCCCATCTGCTTGGAAGGCTGCTTGTGTAGGGAGATTTGTTGTGTTTTTTGTTTGTTTGTTTGTTTTTTAAGGTTGGCAATTTCTCACCACCACCACCAAAAAAAAATTTAAAAAAATCAGGATTTGATTAATAAGGAAGAAGAGAGGATGTATATATTGATGGGCAACTTCCAGTTCCCACCCCAGTCTGCTCCTTGGACTACCCACCACCCCGCCTGTGCTCTCCCCAGCCTTGGAACACATCTTATCTTCCCACTCTGCACCTCATCCAGTGATTGTATCCAGCTCAAAGTCCAGGACCCCTGGTGATGTGCATTCCTCTCCATCAGGTGCACATGTAGCTCCTCATGGACCTGCAACCTATATATAAACTTAAGGACAGGTCATCTGTCTCTACCATGCCTCATATATGATAGCTGATAGAGGAAGAAGGAGAGAACCACAACCAAAACTCATTCAGGAAAGAGAGAGTGGGAAACACAGCGCCATCACCGATCCAGAACAGGAGCAGACCCTGAAGACTCGCTGCCCAGGTGTGGAGTGAGTGCCTTGCCCAGCTCATCGGGCAGCCCTGCACTCTTGGGGATTCTGACCCTGGTCTTCCTTGGCCACAGCTGGCATGGACACTGGGGGATGCACCGCCCAGTGTATGCAACTATGGCCTTAGCAGCCCTTTTCCTGTTGACATGAGTTCAGGGTTAGGACCTTGTTCCCAGCCTGTTTTTTTCTTTTCCTGCCCTCCCCTCCCCTCCTTCCCCTCCTTCCCCTCCCCCACCCCCCTTTTCTTGGTAATCTAGTAAGTGATTCTTATCCTAGGATATTTTCCTCTGGACGTACCCAACATGTCGGGAACCACAGCCCAATGTTTACTCAACTTGCCTACCTGAGGTTTTGTCTTTGTATTGTTTAGTTTTATTGTGAACTGTATCATACACAAAAGAATGCATACAATATACATGGACATTTAAAAGCTAACCCCTCCCCCACCACCATCACCCATGTCCTTGTCCCGCTGCCATTTGGTTTAAGGAACAGAACGTTGCCAGTAACCTAGAAGCCTGCACCCCTCTCCTCCAGCATCCTCCTCCCCTCCCCAGGGGTATTACAATCCTGATTTTGTATTAATCATTCCTTTCTTTTTCTTTACAATTTTACCACATGTATGTGGATCCTGATATATTGTTTAGTTTTGCTGGGTTTTGCACTTTTCATAAATTAAAAAAAAAAATTCTTCTACCACTTGTCTTCTTCCTCTCAACACCATTCTCAGCAGTTTCCATTTTTTTCATGTCCTCGTCAACATGCGGTATTTTATGCCTTAATTTTTTTTTTTTTTTTTTTTTTTTTTTTTGGCCAGAATTGGTTGTGAAATTTTATCTCAAGGTCTGAATTTGCATTTTCTTGATTACTAAGGAGGTCCAACAATGTTTTACCCATTTATGGGCCATTTGTGTTTCCTCTTCTAGGCAATGACTCTTCAATTCTTTTGCCCATTTTGATGGAGTTGTCGTATTCTCAATGATTTGTGGAAATTCTTAATGTATCCTGGAAACTAATCCCATGACAGTTATATTTGCTGCAAATATCTTTTTTTTTTTAAGTTTGAAAATTTGGGGCTCTGTAACTGTTGGCTTCTGAGCTCTGCCCACCCCTCTCTGCCTGTGCCTTGAGGTCATTTGAAACAATGGGGTCTGGTGGGAGGGCCACACCCTTAATCTGATCTTCCTGGTAGGCTTGCCTGTGGAAGGAGACTGAAACCAGTCTTCCCATCCCCTGCTGTGGCTGTCTCTCTGCACTTGTTTCACAGTTTGGAGTACTGGAGCAGCTGAATTCTTCAACTCTGCTAGGTTCCAAATTAGAGGAAGCTCAGTCAATTTAGACTTCAGGCTGTAGGAGAAGTGGAACTTCCTTCCTACTCTGACTGACGTCTCTATTGTGAGCTAGTCTCTTATAGGACTTGGCTAAAAGCAGCTAGAATGAGGTGAGCCAACACATGCTTCTATTCTGCCACTTTTCCTACCTGTCTCTCAAACTACAGTCTTGGTTGGTACACAACCTGCTTTTTAAAAGACCAGAAGTAAGTAAGTAAATAAATAAATAAAGGACCAGAAGCAACAGTTTGACCAAATGTTTTACTACCACACAACTAGGAGTGACAGCTTTCCAGACTGCTGCATCTTTCCTTTCACAGCGCCAAGCCCCATCTCCGTTTGGTCAGTCCTAAAACTTTAGATTCTGTAATGTGCATGCATGCACACAAACACACCCTTTGAGCTACCAAATTCTAAATTAGGATCTGAGTTCAACTCCTAGTAAGTGGGATTCCAGAAACAGAAGCATAAACAAATTAGTATTTAGTTTTTCATGTAAAGGAACAGTCTGGAAATAGGCAATCCAGGGATGAAACAGAGTCCTAATGATGTCTCCAGGGATTCAGGCTCCTTTTATATTCCTGCTCAGGCAATGTTAGAATGGGCATTTTGCCTTCACAAAATGGCTGCCAGTGCGCCAGCCTTAATATCTTCCTTCAAGTGAGCAGAGAGAAGGAAAAGTCAAGGGCAAAAGGAGATTGGTCAACTGATTCAGCTCTTCCTCCCATCTTTCTTTGCTACAAAATATATTTGTGTAAGCGTTTAGGCACTTTTAAGGTGGGAAAGGTAATACTCAGATTTCACTACTGGGTTCAAAAGAATATAATATCAAAGAACGATATATCCAGTGCAAAACAGTCAGTAGCACAATGAAATAAAAGTTAAACAAGGAGCACTTCATCTGCACAAAAATGTATAATAATAATAATTTAGGGGGACTTCCGGGAAGATGGCAGACTAGTAAGACACGGGAATCTCTTCTCCAGAAAAATAGCTAGAGAACAGGTTGAAACAGCCCTGAAAAAAGATCTTCTAGGGTTTAGGACAGCAGGTGAAGGCTGCACACCACCCAGAGATGAGAGGGACAAAAGAGGGAAATCGCGACGACAGAACCGTGAGTTGGAACCAGCAGCAGCTGCTGCTGCCGCCACCCTCACCCACACCAAAGGCTCTTTAGAATTCTCGGGCCCCTGGGCCTGTGACTACAGACAAAGGGGGCTCCAGGGATCTGCCACCCCGGGAAAGGGGAGAGAGAGGGACACAGCCTAAGGCTGACTCAGGTTCTGACCCACAAATTTGGGCTGCAGTGCCCCATGGGCCCTTCCAGGCCAGGTGGGACCACACGGTGGTTTGCCCTGGGAACCTACAAAGGACTGGAGAAATCTGACCCGACCCTCCAATCTCCCTCTCTTCTAACCTGGACTAATTGTTGAGGACTCCACAGGAGAGGGGAGAGAGAGCCTGGGGCTGACACTGCTTTTGACTCCCAGGTTTGGTCTGCCATGTTCCGAGAGCCCTTCCAGGCCAGGTGGGGCTGCGCCATTGTTTGCCTTGGAGCCTGTAAGGGGCTAAAGATATACAAACCTTCCAATCTCCTCCTCTACTAACAGGGACTGATTGTTGAAGATTCAGAGGGGAGTGGAAATACTTCCTAGCTGGGAAAAGGGAGGGGGCTGCCAGAGAAGACTGGAGAACTGTCTCAGAAAGTTTGAATTACAGGCTGTTAGCCTCCAGACAGGAAGCTCTATCACAGTGATCTGATCTGTGTCACAACAAATACACTCTGACCAGGCATTGAATTGAGAGCTGCCAAAGAGCGCCATCTCCTGGCAGACTAAGGAAGTGCACATAAGAAAATTAAAAAGTAGGAGAGGCTTTTCCTGGCCTCCATATCTCCCTGCCCAAGGGCCTAGGAAGCGACTCTACAACCATTTACTGGGTCCAGTGCCCAGTTTTGAGCAACAAGCAGGACAATCATAACAATCCAGGTTGAGCCAAAAATCAAAGAGCTGTGGTAACTCACAGCCTCCCGCCACTAAATCCCTATAAAAGAGAAAGAGATTGCACATCTGAGTAAACTACATCCTAACCAGATGCCCAAACACCAGCAAAAAATTACAAGCCATACTAAGAAAATAGAAGACATGGCCCAAGAAAAGGAATACATCAAAGTGCCAAAAGAGATGCAGAATTTGAGAGAACTAATCAGTGAGATGAGCACAAATTTCCAAAATCAAATTAGTGAGTTGAAAGATAATATAGTTAAAGAGATAAATGACCTCAAGAAGACATTGAGTGAATGCAAAGAATTTGAACTCCTGAACAGAAAAGTAACAGGGCTCATGGGAATGAAAGACACAATAGGTGAGGTCAAAAACACATTTGACTCTTCCCTCCCTGACTCTGCCTTGTTCAGCTCCCCTGAGAATTCCTTCACTATCACACAGGCTTCCAGGATGCTCCCCCATGTTCCATCTTTGGTCCACTTCTCTTTCCTTTCTGTTTACTCCCAAAATGGTCTCATTGATCCTGATGTCCTCAACTGCCATTGATATGCTGATAATTCCTAAATATATATCTCCAGCCCCAACTTTCCCCCCTAAACTTTAGATCTGTATTTTATTACCCACTGAACATCTCCATGGACATGTCCACATGGACTCAAGTCATCATCTTTCCCACCAAATGTGTTCTTAAATTCTAATCTAATTATGTGTTCCATAATTCTAATATTTATGGGCTTTAATTACTTCATTCCATATCTTTCCAGTCAGCATATCATATCTACTCCACTCCAACAATCTTTATTGACTTTGGCCCTTTCTCTCCCCTCTGCCTCTACCTTAGTTCACTGGAGTATGGGATTTGGAGTCAGATTGTTCTGGGGTTGAATACCAGCTCTACTACTTTTCAGTTGTATCATTCTAGGAGAGTCATTTAACCTCTCTGAGCCTCAGTTCCCTCATATGTAAAATGATGATAATAATACCTACCTCACAGGGTTGTTGTGAGGATTTAAATTAGATATTGTATGAAAAGTGCCTAGCACAGTGCCTGGCACACAGTAGTGTAGGTGCTCAATAAATGGTAGCTATTATTATTTAAAAACAAAAACAAAACACATTTGAGGCATACAACAGCAGATTCGAAATGATAGAAGAAAGAATAAGTGATACCAAAGACAGAGCAGCTAAAATTGAAGTGAGAAAAGAGCAGAGAGAGAAAAGAATGGAAAAAATTGAGCAGGGGCTCAGAGAGTTGAATGACAACACAAAATGCAGCAACATATGTGTCATGGGAGTTCCAGAAGGAGAAGAGAAGGGAAAAGGTGCAGAAAGAGTATTTGAGGAAATAATAGCTGAAAATTTCCCAACTCTCATTAAAGAAATGAACTTACATGTCCAAGAAGCACACTGTACCCCAATCAGAATAAACCCAAATAGACCTATGCCAAGACACATACTACTCAGAATGTCAAATATCAAAGATAAAGAGAAAATTCTCAGAGCGGCAGGAGAGAAGCAAACGATCATGTACAAAGGACGTCCAGTAAGACTTGGTGCAGATTTCTCTTCAGAAACCATGGAGGTGAGAAAACAGTGGTATGATACAAATAGGAAACTGAAAGAGAAAAACTGCTAGCCGAGAATTCTTTATCCAGCAAAACTGCCCTTCAAATATGAAGGTGAGCCTAAAGTATTCACAAACAAACAGAAACTAAGAGAGTTTGCAAAAAAGAATCTACCTTTGCAGGAAATATTAAAGGAAGCCTTAGAACCTGAAAGAAAAAGACAGGAGAAACAGGCTTGGAGGAGAGTATAAAAGAAAGAATAGCAGAAAGGATAACCAAAAGAGGAAAAAGAGAGACAAAAACAAGATGACATATGAAAACCAAAGAATAAAAATGGAGAAAGTAAATAGTGCATTTACAGTAATATTTTTGAACGTGAATGGATTAAACTCCCCAATCAAAAGATACAGGCTGATAGAATGGATAAAAAAACATGAACCATCCATATGCTGCTTACAAGAAACTCACCTTAGGCCCAGGGATACAAACCGGCTGAAAGTGAAAGGTTGGAAAAAGATACTCAACGCAAACAGTAACCAGAAAAGAGCAGGGGCAGTGATACTAATATCAGACAAAACAGACTTTAAATGCAAAAAATTATAAGAGATACAGAAGGCCATTATATATTAATAAAAGGGGTGATCCACCAGGAAGATATAACAGTCATAAATATCTATGCAACTCACCAGGGTGCCCCAAAATATATGAGACAAACTCTGGCAAAACTGAAGGGAGAAATAGACATTTCTACAATAATCATTGGAAACTTCAACACCCCACTCACATCATTAGATAGAACAACTAGACAGAAGATCAACAAGGAAACAGAGAACTTGAAAAATATGATAAACGAGTTAGACCTAACAGACATATACAGAACACTGCATCCAAAATCAGCAGGTTATACATTCTTCTCAAGTGCCCATGGATCTTTCTCCAGGATAGACCACATGTTAGGTATATTTATTCAGCTCTCAATAAATATAAAAAGATTGAAATTATGCAAAGCACCTTCTCAGATCATAATGGAATGAAATTAGAAATCAATAATAGACAGAAAAAAAGTAAATTTGCAAATGTGTGGAGACTGAACAACACACTCCTAAATAATCGGTGGGTCAAAGAAGAAAAAGAAAGTGAAATCAGTAAATATATTGAGACAAATGAAAACAAGAACACAACGTATCAAAATTTATGGGATGCAGTGAAGGCTGTCTTGAGAGGGAAATTTATAGCCCTAAATGCCTATATTAAAAAACAAGAAAGAGCTAAACTCAAAGATTTAGCTGAACAACTAGAGAAACTAGAAAAAGAACAGCAAACCAATCCCAAAGCAAGCAGAAGGAAAGAAATAATAAAGATTAGAGCAGGGAAGCAGGTGTGGCTCAGTGGATAGAGCCCCCGTTTACCATATGGGAGGCCCGGGTTCGCGTCCCGAGGCCTCCTTGTGAGGGCACGCCGGCCTGAGCGGTGCAGTGGGCTGATGCAGCAACCTCACGGCAGGAAGCGGGTGTGGCGCAATGGATAGAGCACCCATTTACCATATGAGAGGCCCCGGGTTCGCTTCC
>JAQZBX010046956.1:0-20619 GCA_029593785.1 Cabassous unicinctus | reverse complement strand
ATATTTGTTGAGGGTCTTTTGCTATAAAAGATAATTTTCTCTCATTGGCTAAATGAATAAATATTCATATAATGAAAAACAACTAAAAATAAGTAAAAGAAAGTACTATTGATGTATGGAGCAAGTTGGATAACATCAAAGGATTATTGCTGAGTGAAACAATCTCAAAGGATTTATATTGTATGATTGTATTTAAATGCCATGCTGAAAATAGCAAAACTATAGAAATGGAGAGATTAGTTATTGGCAAGGATTGGATATGAGCAAAGGTTTGACTCCAGAGGAGACAAACAAAGGAAGCATTTTAAGGTGACGAAATTGCTCTGCATTTGGTTGTGATGGTAGTTATATGATTGCATACCTATGTGAAGCTCACAGAACAATACACCAAAATAAGTAAATTTACTTTGTTAAGAGTCAGCCAAAAAATACAAACAATTGAAACAAAATTGCATGTTTTCCAGTTATCTTTCACGCCCATTCTTGCATCCTCTTGGTCCATCTTTTTTGATGGCTATTGTTGCAGAACTACCTGAAAGAAGTGTTTCCTGACAGTAACTTTCAATTGTATCTTGTAATTCTTAGTATCCTAGGGATTCTGGGTCTTTGCATGTTGGCTGCTTACAAGGAAGAATGAATACTAGTCTGTTGAGAAAGTCAACAACATTTGGGTGATTAATGGGAAATGAGAGCAGCTAGAAAATTCTTCTTTATCTGTATCTTAAATAGATACTTCTGAGGCTCATCCGGCCTGGCTCCTGAGAGGATCCCCTGCAGCAGTGAGCCCCAGGTGCTCACAGCACTAACCAAGTCTATAACTCTCCCTTGGGTTGATAGTCCATCCTATAATGTTTCACTCCTCTTATTTCCCACTCATGTCTCTAGAAATAACTTCTCCAAGTGCACTAACAATGCAAAGGCTGTTTTCTCATGTTCTACACTGTGAAAAGATAAGCTAAGGAAACAAGTTATATGACATCTTATAAAATGAAGTTTTGTCAATATATACATTGGCAATTTATAATATTCTATGGACATTGTCTTTGGTTTGAAATAAATTGTTACTATTTTAGTAATTATAAATAATTCAATGATAAACTTAAAAATTAGCTATAGTTTAAATACTTTCAGAATATTTCATTTCTATTTATGTCTTTATGTGAACCCATATAAACATTTTGAAGCTCATGGTACCTACTGCAAATTGATTTTCTGTAACATCCCACTACTTTACTACATGAAAGCTGTTGGGGAGGAAGCCTCACTCATCACTTGCAGAACCACATGGAAAACACGGTTAAAATCTCTAGTTATTTGATGGCTAAAAATTAGTGTTTTTTTATTTGCCTTAGTGAATTTGAAGATTTTTTATATATTCATTTGCCACTTTAAAATCTTTTAAGGAATTCCAAATCCATTCCATTTGTATGGGCATAACTCTCAGCTGGCTAATAGTAGCTGCCCATCACTGAGTGATTTTTGTCAATTTTTAACTTTCAAGGAACGGTGGCATGATCTTCCAATATTCTTCATCCTCACTTGTGTCTAAAGAGGTAATAAGAATATATGCAAAAGGCATGGATTTACTAAAGTCAGTCAATGGTATCAACAAATTGCATCCTGATTATGAGCTGAAACTCTGAAGTTAGAAGGGAAGGAGAAAAAAATCAGATTTTATAAAGTAATGTCTGAGCAAGAGTTGGATGAATTATATACTCCAATTCAATGAAATCAGTGGTGGTATTTATCCCTTGGTTGAAGCTAGCACACTAATATTTTATATTTTAAATTGTGTCCACCAAAGGAATGGGGACTCACAAATATTAGTTTGCACAAAGAGCATAATCCTGTCTTTGGTGTCAGATAACACATTCTGCTGTATTTTCTAAATTGCATTCTCTCAAAGGTAAAATTCAACATCATTAGTCATGGTAGAAATACAATAAAAACCCTAATTATTGAATAGATATGTACCAGAATATGAGTGGTAGCATTACATATAATAGATATGCAACTTAAAATAATGGAATTGTCAATCAATGATAAAAATTATTGTAGATATAATCAGCCATAGATGCATCAATTTAATAATGGCTTAAATCCATAAAATATCTTCACAGTAACAATCAGGACAGTGCTTGTCTGACCAAACACCTGGCCATCACAACCTAGTCAATTTGACACATGAACTCAAGCATAATATATGTGCATGTATAACACCTTCTATTTATCCAGCTGTCTGATGGTGGATGCTTAGATTTCTTCCAGTTTTTTGCTGTTGTGAATAATGTTGCTCTGAACATCACTGTGAAAATATCTGTAATAGTCACTGATTTCAATTTCTTGGTGCATATACCTAGAAGTGGGGCTGTGAAGACATGTGGAAATTCTATACCTAACTTTCTAAGCAAATGCCAAAACCACATTTACTGGCCTATTTTACATTCCCAACAACAATGAATGAGTTTTCTTATTTGTGCACATCCTCTCCAGCACTTTTCCTTTTACATTTTTTAAAATAAAGATTTTCTTTGGTATATAATGCTCTTTCTATATTTGAATTGCATTTCCCTAATGCCTATGATATAGGGTATCTTTTCATGTAATTATTGTTCATTTGTAGATTTGCCCAACTTTTTCTTTTTAATTTTATTTTTTATTAATTTTATTTTGTACATTTAATAATTGAAAATATAAACAATTAAAAAGTAAAGAGAAAACACTGTTGAATAAAAATCCAATTCTCGATTAAATATACTGGATACATATAATTTTTTTCTTGAATGATAAAATATGTTACACAATATATTTGGTTCACAGCAATGCAATCATACAGTATTTGTCCTTTTGTGTCTGGCTTGCTTTGCTCAACATAATGTCCCCCAGGTTCATCCATCATATGCCTTACAATTTCATTTCTTTTACAGCTGCATAATATTCTATCATGTGAATATACCACAGTTTGTCTATCCATACATCTATTGATGGACACCTGGGTTTTTTCCATCTTTTGGCAATCATAAATAATGTCACTATGAACACCCAAGTGCAGAAGTCTGTTTGTGTCACTGCTCTCAGTTCTTCTGGGTATATACCCAGTAGTGGTATTGCAGGGTGATGTGGCAAGTCTATATTCAAATTCTTTAGGAATTGTCAAACACTCCTCCACAGTGGCTGTACCATTCTGTGTTCCCACCAACAGTGAATAAGTGTTCCTATCTCACCACATCCTCTCCAACACTTGTAGTTCTCTGTCTTTTTATAATAGTGACCATAATGATATGTTTGAAATGATATCTCACTGTAGTTCTGATTTGCATTTCCCTAATCATTAGTGATGTTGAGCATTTTTTCATGTGTTTTTTTTCTGCCATTTGTCTTTCTACTTTGGACAAATGTCTATTCAAATCTTTTGCCCATTTTTTAAAGGATTGTTTGTCTTTATATTGCTGAGTTGTAACATCTCTCTATATATCCTGGGTATTAAAAACTTATTGTGCATGTGATTTTCAAATATTTTCTTCCATTCCATTAGCAGCCTTTTCACCCTTTTGACAAAGTCCTGTGAGGTGCAAAATTGTTTAATTTTGAGGAGGTCCCATTTATCTATTTTTTTCTTTTGTTGCATGTGCTTTGGGTATAAGGTCCATGAAACCCATACCAACTACAAGGTCTTGAAGTTGTTTTCCTAAATTTTCTTCCAGTTGTTTTATGGTGCTGGCTTTTATATATAGGTCTTTGATTGTTTTTGAGTTGCTTCTTGTATAAGGAGTAAGATAGTGGTCCTCTTTCATTCTTTTGGTTATAGATATCCAGTTGTCCTAGCACCATTTGTTGAAAAGACTGGTTTGTCCCATTAACATTAACTTGGTAGGTTTGTCAAAAACCAATTGACTGTATAGGTGCAGATTAATTTCTGGATTCTCAATTCTATTCCAGTGATTGATGTGTGTATCTTTATGCCACTACCATGCTGTTTTGACTGCTGTAGCTTTGTAATATGTTTCAAGGTCAGGCTGTGACATTCCTCCCACATTGCTCTTGGTTTCAGAAGTCTTTTCACTAGTCAGGTGCACTTTCCCTTCCATATGAATTTGGTAGTTGCTTTTTATAATTTTGTAAAGTAAGATGTTAGGTTTTGATTGGTGTTGCATTGAATCTATAAATCTGTTTGGGTAAGACTGACATCTTCACGATATTTATTCTTCCAACCCATGAACACAGAATGCTTTTCCATTTGTTTAGGTATTTTAAAATTTCTTTTAACATTATTTTGTAGTTTCCTGCATATAGGTCCTGTTCTTCTTTGGTTAAATTAATTGCTAAGTATTTGAGTACTTTTTTTGATATTGGAAATGGAATTTTCCCCCTGATTTCCTCCTCAGATTGTTCAGTACTATTGCATAACTTTTAAAATGGGATTTTTTTGTCTTTATGTTGTTGAGTTGTAGGTTTTCTTTAAATTTCTGGATATTAAACTTTATTAGATAAGTGTTTTCTAAGTCTTCTCTCTCATTCTGCAGTTTGCTGTTATTACTTTGTTGATAAAGTCCTTCAATGCACAAGTTTTTAATTTTTTTGGATTCCTTTTCATGTATTTTTTTTCTTGCTCTGCTTTTGGTGTAAATTTTAAAAAACCTTTGTCAAACACAAGGTCCTGAAGATGTTTCCCTGTGTTTTATTCTGGTAGTTTTATCACTTAGGATCTTATTGTTAGGTCCATTTTCAGTTAAGTAGTGTGTGCTAGTGTGAGGTAAGGGATACCCCTTCATTCTTTTGCATATAAATATCTAGTCTTCCCAATATCAATTTTTAAAGAGAATTTTCTCATGCCATTGAATGAATTTGGTAACCTTATAAAAATCAATTGGCCATAGCGAGGGTTTATTTCTGAAGTATCAATTCCATTCCATTCTAATGAATTCCATTGCTCAGTATGTCTATCCCAGTGCCAGTATCATGCTGGTTTGATTACAAGATTTGATTTCCTTACAACTGTATAGAAGCATCACTCATTTTTCTGCATAGATCTTGTTATCCCTCGAATTTTTGTTAAATTTGTTTATTACCTTGATTTGCTTTGTTGCAGATTTTCCAGGATTTTCTACATACAGGATCAATTCATTTGTAAATAAGAAATATTTTATTTCTTCCTTTCCAATTTGAATGCCTTTTATATCATTTTTTGCCTAATTGTTTTGGCTAGGATGTCCAGTACAATGTTAAATCGCAGTGGCGACAGTGGGTATCCTTGCCTTGTTCCTGTTCTAGGGAGAAGTTTTCAGGCTTTTACAATTTAGTATGATGATAGCTCTGCGTTTGTCATATAAGCCTTTTATCATAATGTAGTAGTTTCCTACAATCATGGATTTCTAAGTATTTTTATCAAGAAGGTTGCTGGATTTCGTCAAGCATTCTTCCAAGTGTTCTATTAATGGGGTATATTACATTAAATTATCTTCTTATGTTGTAATGATTTTGCATATTTTTGATAATTTCAGTTTGAACATAGCGTATAATTCTTTCAATGAGCTAATAGATTCAGTTTGCTGGAATTTTGTTGAGCATTTTTGCATCTATATTCATAAGGGATATTGGTCTGTAATTTTTTATGCTGTCTTTACCTGACATTGGTAATAAATTGATGCTAGCTTCATAGAATTAGTTAGTGAGTTGTCCATAGCATTTAATTTTGAGGATGAATTTGAGAAAGATTGCTTTTAATGCTTTTTGGATCATTTGGAAAAATTAATCAATGAAACCATCTGGTTTTGTTTTTTGGTGTTATTATTCAGGGGATGTATTTATTGAATCAGTCTCTTTAATTGTATTGATTTCTTGAGATTGTCTAATATTGAATCAGTGTAGGTGTTTTTGTATTTTTTATATTTTATGAATTTATATTTTGTATTTTTATATTTTACATTTTTAGATTTTTATGCTTTTTATATTTTTATATTATTGGAATTTTTCCATGTCATCTAGGTTTTCTAATATGTTGGCATACAATTTTCATAGTATCCACTCATATAGCTGTTTATTTCTGGGGATCATTATTAATGCTCCCCATTTCATTTCTGATTTTAGTCATTTGTGTCCTTTCTCTTTTTTTCTTTGTCAGTCTAGGTAAAGTTTTTTTTAATTTTACTGAACTTTTCCGAGAATAAGGTTTGACTTTATTGATTCTATGTTTTTTTTTTCCTATTCCCTATTTCATTTATGTCTTATATGAGCTGTGTTATTGCCTTCTCAAAGGTGATTTTCCAAATGAAATGAGTAGCAAAAGAGATAATGGTAAAAGAAGAGAAAAAATATTTTTTTTTACCCTGAGGACACATAAAGGATTACAACTGCATATAAATTAAGAGAGGATCTGATAAATTAGTAGCTTTCTATTATTTAACAAATTCTGTTTGATCATGAACTAATGGTAAGCATTAACATTTAGATAATATTTTTGAAGATTCTGGTGTATAGAAATTCGGTATATTAATTTAATAAATCCTCCAGGCATACCTTTGAATTCCAATGTGCTTATTTTCTAGTTATTAAAGTGATCGAAATTTATGCTAACATTCATACGAACCCTTTAAGATGACATTTTAGTGCTCACAGTTGAAAGTAAGGTACAAGGAAGTGATACTAAAGGAGGATTAGGAAATATTATGTTATTTTATACTACCAACCAATACAGAGAATGAAATTTGATAAACATGTTTGTAAAAGTACATATGCTAATTTCTTTCCTCCTCTTCATTTTCCATGCTTATTTTTAGGGGTTATTTGCCTTTATTTCTCAATATCCATAGCAATTTACCAAAAAATGCCTGACTCAACCAAAATGACTGAATTCCTGCTTACAAGATTTTCTGGCATTTGGGAGTTCGGAGTCTTACATGCCATGCTGTTTCTACTGATGTACTTGGCAATGCTGACTGGGAACTTTCTCATTGTCACAATAATCACTCTCAACCAGAGTCTTCAAACCCCCATGTACCTCTTCTTTAGGAATCTATCTGTCTGAGACTTGTGCTACATTTCTGTTACTGTTCCCAATGCATGCCTCATCTTCATGCTTGACCACAGGTCAATCTCCATGGTTGGATGTGCAGCTCAGATCTTCCTTGTATTTTTGTTTGGTTACATAGAGTTGCTATTTCTTACTATCATGGCCCTTGACTGCTATGTGGCCATCTGCCAGCCCCTCCACTACCCTGTGATCATGAACTCTTGGGTCTGTGTGCAGATAACTCTGGCCTGTGTCCTCAGTTGTCTGGCCTACTCTGGAATCCACACTAGTATCACATTCCAGCTGCCCTCCTGTCGGTCCAACGTGGTCCATCAGCTCTTCTGTGATGTTCCCTTTCTACTCAAACTGTCTTGCTCTGACACCATAGGCAATGAAATTTTAATTTTTTCTATGCATTGCTGGTTGCTGGTGGCTGCTTTACCTGCATCACCATTTCTTATACTCATGTACTTTCTATTACGCTCATGTTTCCAACCAGGAGAGAGCGAGAATAGGTTTTTTCCACCTGTGTCCCTCACATCCTCATGGTGACCATCTTTCTCAGCTCAGGTGCTGCTGTGTATGTGAAGCCAACCTCCAGCTCACCCACAATTCAGGACACGTTCATGTCTGTGTTCTATTCTATAGTCCCTCCTTTCTTGGACCCTATTATCTATAGTCTTACAAACAAGCAGATAAAGGAGGCTCTAAGGAGAATTATGAGCAGAAAACTTTATTGTGGAAAATGATAAGATAATTACTTCAAGGCATCCCCACTTTAATGAGGTAAGTTGAAAATGCCTCAAAGTTCAGCTTTTTGTCTGTTTTCAACTTTAAGAGCCATGACTTGAATTTTCAGGGACAGTGATTATATTATGTGTCAGCATAGTTACAAATATATGTTATTTTGAGATTTTTCCTTCAAAAAATGTATATACTCTGATAACTGTTTTATCACTGCTACATACATATCATTTGTCAAGTAGTGCTGTTTCTCTTTGTTCTCCTTTAAACTTGTAGAGTCCTAGAAAATATGAATTATAAATTAAGTTATTTTATCTTTTTGTGCCCTTAGAAAAGACAAGAAATCATTCATTCACCATATAAATAAAAATATTCCTGAAATATGTTATATATAACATAAAGGCCTCTGAAATGTCATCATAAAATAACTTTAAAGATTTTGTTCTGAAGAACAAGTAAGCTTCTGAGGAAAGTGTGGTTGGTATATTCAATCAAAGATACCTATGTTTCATAGTGTGAAAGAATAAATTTTAAAGAAGAATTACTTTTGTTCAAAGCAAAAAAATATATTTATGAAAGTGTAAATTACTGATACATTTAAAAATTTTAAGATTAAATCTTTTTGTTGGCAGGTTTTAGGTTTTCCATACCAGAAGATAAAAGTGAGGTAAATGTTTTCTATTTCCACCTTATGTTACTTCTCAATGTAACTATCAATGTGGTATGATGATCAAATGATGAAATTATGCATTTATATTGAATGTTTTTATATGCTTCTCATATACTAGGCCTTATAATCCATATAATAACCTTTGACATATGAGCAGAACTCTCTAATGGATAATAAAGTTTTCCATATTGGAGATGGGAACAAATCATGTTAATTTTTAACAGATAATCACTAAAATATTACAGATTTTGGTTTTGTAAGTTGGGGAAACAATTGTCACTCATTTAAATTGGCACTGCCTCCTTCAATGATCTTGTCTGCACACTTTCTTATTATGTACCATTTGCCTTAAAGTCATACTGAGTATGTTCTATAACATATGAATGGGCATTTGTATATTATCTATCTTTGTAATTGTGGAAAAATATTTCTGTAAAAAGGGGAAATATAAGTTGTATATATATTATTAGAATAAATTTTTTAACTGCCATAGGATTGTAGAATGCAATGAACTCTAATGTAAATGATCCACTATAGTTAATACTACAATTGCAATAATATATTTAAATCAATTGAAACAAAGTACCACAGTAATGCAATTTTGAAAATAGGAGGATACATGAAAACTCTGTATCTTCTGCATGGTTTCCCTTTAGACTTACAGCTTCCCTAATAATAAAAATAGGGACATGACCAGAACAAAACATACAAAAACTATTGTGTACCAAGTAATGTGAGAAAACTAATGTAATGTACAATCCAGTTTTTAGTACAATGTCATGCGGTAAATAGTCATCATTTCCTTTAGAATTTGGAGAACTTATTTTGAAATATGTATTAAAATGAAGTGGTATAACATTGTACACACATAATTAAATAGCATAGCAATATATAAAACAAACATTAAAAGAAAATGTTGAAATGAAAAATAGTATCATTATTAAACAATTTAAGATAAGGCTTACTACAACTGACAAAACAAAGTAAAAAGTAAGTAATAATATAAGCCTTGAGTATGTAATGTAGCAACTTGCCCAAATTTGCATTCATAGGTCACTATACCCTAAATGTGCAAAATATATTATCTTTAATATTTACTGGATTATACCATAAGGAAATGTGCATCAATTACAAAAAAATCAATTAATGTAATATATCACATTAACAGAATGAGTTATAAAAAACACATGATCATTTCAACTGATGCAGAAAAGAAATTTGACAAAGTCAACCATCCCTTATTGATCAAAGCTTTTATAAATCTAGAAATTGAAGGAAACATCCTCAACATGATATAGGACATCTATGAAATTCCCACAGCTAACATCCTACTTAATGGCTTAAGACAGAAAGCTTTCCCTCTAAAATCAGGAGCAAGATAAAATGTCCACTGTCACCACTGTTATTCAAAGTTTACAAGAATTTATTTCCAGAACAATTATTCTTGAAAAATAAATAAGAAGTGTTTAAATTGAAAATAAAGAAGCAAACATTTCCTTATTTGTCGATGAGATAGTCCTATACACAAAAAATCTTTAAAAATCCAAAACAAAGCATCCAGAGATAATAAATGCAATCAGCAAATTGGGGGATACAAGATCAACAACCCAAATCAGTAGTGTTTTATAAAAAAGCAATGAACGATTGGAAGAAGACATCAACAAAAAAATCATTTAAAAAAGGAACTAAAAGAATCATATATCTAAGAATAAATCTAACCAAGAATAGAAAGGGCTTGTTCACCGAAAACTTCAAATCATTGCTAAAATAAATCATGGAAGATCAAAATAAAAGGAGGGGCCATTCAATTGGGGAACAATATTCTTTTCCACACATGGTGCTGGAAAAATTTACTCTACATATGTAGAAGAATTAACGAAGAACTTTACTTCACACCATATACAAAAATTAACTGAAAATGGATCATAGACCTAAATATTACAGCCAGAATTACCATATCCCTAGAAGAAAATGTAAGGAAACATATTCAGGTGGTAGGCAATTGTTTCTTAGACTTTACATCCAAAGCACAAGCAACAAAACAAAACAAAAAGTAGATAAAAGGGATCTCATTTTAATAAAAAATTTTGCATCTCAAATTACTTTATTATGAAAGTAAAATGACAACCTATACAATCATAGAAAATATTTGGAAATCACATATCTAAGAAAAAGTTTAATATCCAGAATATGTAAAGAAATCCTTCAGCTTAATATAAAAAAAACAACAACAACCTAATTAAAAAGTGTCAAAAACTTGAATAGACATCTCTCCCAAGAATATATACAAATGGAACAAAAGTATATGAAGAGAAGCTTCCAATATTTGCCATCAGGGAAATGCAAATCAAAACCACAATGGTATACAATTTCACACCCACTCGAATGGTTATTATTAACAAAACAACAGAATACTATCGGTATTGGAGGTGATGCAGAGAAATAGGAGCACTCACACATTGCTTGTGTGAATGTAAAATGCTGCAGCCACTGTGCAAGTCAGTTTGTTGGTTCACAGAAAGTTAAATAAAGAATTACTATATGACCTGGCATTACCAGTACTAGGTATATAACCAAATGAATTGAAAGCAGGACCTTGATCAAATGTTTGTACACCAATGATCATAGCAGCAATATTCACAATTTTCAAATAATTGAAGCAACTCTAGTGTCAATCAATTGATGCATGGATAACCAACATGTGGTATATAATTACAAGAGAATATTACTCAGTTGTAAAAAGGAAAGAAGTTCAGATATATGTGACAGCCTTATGAATTTTGAAGATATCATGTATGAAATAAGCCAGACGCAAAAGGACAAATATTGTATGATCACATTGAAATGAAATTATTAGAATGAGCAAACTTATATAGTCAGAATCTAGAATATATGTTTCCAGGACACAGGCTGGTCCTAGGGAATAAGGAATTAAGCATTGAAATGCAAATAGTTACTATTTGGAATGATGGAAATATTTTGCTAATTGATGGTGGTGATGAAAGCAAAATATTGTGAATTTAACTAACAGCACTGACATATATCTGAATTGGATAAAAGGGGAAACATTAGATTGCATTATGGTAACAGAATAAAATTTCTTGCACTACACACGCAGTGAATCTTAAATTAAAACACAGACTATAGGTAACAGCACAATTATAAAACTATGCTTTCATCAAATATAACAAATGTATCATACCAATGCAGTTTTAATAATAAAGGAGTGTATAGGAACCCAGTAATTTAACCACAATTGTTCAGTATACCCACAAGTTCTCTAATAAACTAAAAAAAAAACTAAAAAATTAAAAAAAATTAGATTGAAGAATGGGGTCTGACAAGTGCTGACAAAGTCATTCAAGGCACTAGTGGGACTCAGTAGTAAGATCCATTCCCAGTGGATCACATTATCAGAGTCCGAAAAGAAGAGAAATAAGAGCTGAAATAAATGTGAATAATTAATGGCCCACCACATCTAAAATTTGGCTAACGTTATAAATCCTCATATTCAAGAAACCAAGATAACAGCAAATGAGATCAGTCCATAGAAATTCACACCAAACCACAACATAATTAAGTTTGTATAAAACTTAAAACAAAATAAAATCTCAAAGGTAGTGAGAGAAAAATACTTTACCTATAGGGAAACACCAATTCAAATAACAGTTTAGTTCTTCTGTGAAAGAGCAGATATAAGAAGGAAACAACACAATATTTTTAAGTCCTGAAAGAAAGTATCTGTCAACCAAAAATACTGTATCTGGTAAAACTATCCTTCAGAAATGAGGATAAATAAATACATTTACAGATGAAGGAAAATAAGAGAAAACTCTCCAATTAGAAATGAAATGATAACAGAATTATGCTAGAAACATCACCAAAAAAAGCATAATAAATTGGGTAAAAAGAGACATAATTATAATGGACTATCCTTCTCCTGAGTTCTTAAAACATATCTGATGGTTGAATCAAAACTTGTAACATCACCAGTTGTTAAAAGAAATCTATACAAAGGTGACAAGATGGCATTGGTTTAGAGGGCACTCACTGAGAGCTCCCTGAGGATGGCAGATTGTGGACAGGGTCCTGCCCGGGGATCTGTGCTGTGGGTGCATGGAGCAAGAAGCTTGGGACATCTATATGTGCAGATCGAAAGCATGGACTGATCAATGCTGCTAGCTTGTCTCTTCTTTGCTGTGCTTCTTCTTCAGTGATTTCCCATTCTCTGTCTATATTTATTTTGTATTCCAAACTATGTCTTATCTTTCCTTCATCTTTCTGCCTTCTGCTTTCTATTGTGGCTTTTATATACAACATTTTTTCATATGCCCACAACTTAAGGGTGTCAATTTCTATTCTATCTATTTTGTTTTCTTCATTTTTTATTAATATTAACTTTTTCTTTTCAGTCAATTCTTTACTCTTTCTCTTCCTCCTCAAAATTCTAGCCGTCTAAATCATTTTATATAAATTCCTCTATTTGGTTTCCCAGTCCATTGTAGGTACTCCATTTTTTTTCCTATTACTCTAAACTGCCTACATGAGTTAAATATTCATTTCATTAAGTCTTATTTGACCCCTCTTCTAACTTTTATCAATATTACTATTATCCTTCTTCCTATCTCACACCTTTCAATTCCTCTGTCCCTAATCAATTGTCTTCAAGAGAACATAGAAAGAAGGAAGGAAATAAAATAAGAAGAAAAAGTGCCAAAGAGAAAACTTAACGCACATGCAGAACCACCATCTAAATAAAATGCAAGAGCAGAGAGAGAAGCTAATCAACTGAATAAATCCATCAAGATAAAATAATGACTAGTGGGCAGCAAACAATTACAAACCACACAGAGAAACAGGAAGACATGGCCCAGTCCATTGAACAAATTAAAATCCAGGAAGTGACAGAAAAACATTGAACAACTAACCAAAGCTTTCCAAACAAATATCATGGACCAACTTAAAGAAGTGAAGGAAGAGATTAAGGATATAAAGAAGACACTGGGAGAACATACTGAAGAAATTGTAAACATACTCAAAAAGATAACAGATAAGATGGTGATAAATGGCACAATCCAAGAAATCAAAAAGACACAGGATTCACATAACAGCAGATTTGAACAGGCAGAAGAAAGAATTAGTGATGTGGAAGACAATTTTTCTGAAATCAAACAGATAGTAGAACAGACAGACAAAAAGATAGAAAAAGTAGAGCAGGGCCTCAGGGAATTACCTGACAACACAACACGTACAAACATATGCATTATGGGCATCCCAGAAGGAGAAGAGAAAGGAAAGGGAACAGAAGGAGTGTTGGAGCAAATAATGGTAGAAAACTTCCGAAACCTATTGAGAGAGATGGATGTGCAGATCGAGGAAGAACAGCGCACCCCAAACAGTATAAATCCCAACAGGCCAACTCCAAAACATACACTTGTCAAAATGTCCAATACTCAAGACAAAGAGAAAATACTCAAGGCATCAAGAGAAAAGAGAACCATCACATAGAAGGGAAGCACAATAAGATTAAATGTTGATTTCTCATCTGAAGCAATGGAGGCAAGAAGACAGTGGTAGGAGATAGTCAAAGTACAAAAATAAAAGAAACTTCTGGTCATGAATTCTCTATCCAACAAAACTGGCATTCAAAAAGGGTGGAGAGTTCAAAATATTCACAGATAAACAGAAATTAAGAGTATGACAATATGAAACCTGCACTTCAAAAATACTAAAGGAATTTCTACAAGTTGAAAGGAAAAAAACAAAGGAGAGAGAGCTGGAGGAGAGTTTAAAAACAAGTAAAAAGACAAAAACAGAAACAAAACAACATATGACATATGTTAACCCAAAGAAAATATGGCTGAAGTAAGAAATTCATTGCGAGTAATAACACTGAATGTTAACGGAATAATTCACCAGTCAAGAGACACAGATTGGCAGAATGGATAAGGAAATATGATCAATCTATATGCTGTCTACAAGAAGCCCACCTTTGCCCCAGGGGCTCAAGGAGGCTGAAAGTTAATGGCTGGAAAACAATTTTACAAGCTAACAATAGCCAAAAAAAGGGAAGGAATAGCTATTCTAATATCAGACAAAAGAGACTTTAAATGCAAAACTATTGTAAAAGACAAAATAGACACTATATATCAGTAAAAGCTGTAATCTCTCAAGATGGAGAACAATAATAAACATTTATGCACCTAATCAGGGTGCCTTAAAATACATGAGACAAAGTCTGGAAAAACTAAGTGGAGAAATAAATGCCTCTACAGTTATAGTGGGGGCTTCAATAAACCATTATCATCATTAGACAGAACATCTAGACAAGATATCAATAAAGAAACAAAGGCTCTCAACAATACATTAGAGCACCTGGCCTTAATAGACATATACAGAACACTACACCCAAATAAAGCAGGATTTACATTCTTCTCGAGGACACATGGATCATACTCTCAGATAGACCACATGCTAGTTCACAGAACAACTCTCAATGAATTCAGAAAGATTGAGATTACACAAAGTAATTTCTCTGACCACAACAGATTGAAATTGGAAATCACTAAGGTCCAGAGAAACAGGTTAGGCACAAGAATATGGAAGTTAAACAACACTCTCTGAGACAAACAGTGGGTCAAGGAGGAAATCTCAAAAGAAATCACTAACTACCTTGAAACTAATGAAAATGACAACACAATGTATCAAAACTTTTGGGATGCAGCGAAAGTAGTCCCAAAAGGGAAGTTCACAGCCATAAATACATATATTAAAAAAGAGGAAAGGGCAAAAATTGAAGACCTAACTGCACACTTGGAGGAATTGGAAAAACAACAACAAACTAAACCTAAAGGAAGTAGAAAGAAAGAAATAAAAAAAATTAGAGCAGAACTAAAGGAAATAGAGAATAAGAAAGCACTAGAAAAAATAAACAAATCCAAAAGCTGGTTCTTTGAGAATCTTAATAAAATAGACAAACCCTTAGCAAGACCAACAAAGAAAAAGAGAGAACAAATGTAAACACACAAAATAAGGAATGAGCAAGGGGATAGCACTACTGACCCCACAGAAATAAAGAGTATCATAAGAGGATACGTTGAAAAATTATATGCCAACAAGAATGATAATTTAGAAGAAATGAACAAGTTTCTAGAAACTCACAAACAGCCTACATTGATGAAGGAAGAAATTGATGAACGCAACAGTCCAATTACAAGTAAAGGGATAGACTTAGTCATCACAAAACCTCCCCACTAAGAAGAGACCAGGGCCAGTTGACTTGGCAGCTCAATTCTACCAACGATTCTGGAAACATTTAACACCAATTGTGCTTAAGCTCTTCCTAAAAAATAAAAGTAGAAGGAATATTTCCTACCTCATTCTACGGTGCCAACATTACCCTAATACCAAAACCAAACAAAGATATCACAAGAAAGGAAAATTACAGACCAATTTCTCTAATGAACCCAGATGCTAAAATCCTCAACAAAATACTTGCTAATTGCATTCAACAACATATCAAAAGGATTATACACCATGACCAAGTGGGTTTCATCCCGGGTATGCAAAGATGGTCCAATATAAGAAAATCAATCAATGTAATACACCACATAAAAAATTTGAAAGGAAAAAAATCACATTATCACCTCTATAGATGCAGAAAAACCTTTAGACAAAATACAGCACTCTTTCCTGATAAAAACACTGCAAAGGTTAGGAATAGAAGGAAACTTTCTGAATATGATAAAGGTTATATATGAAAAACCTAAAGCTAACATCATCTTCAATGGTGATATCCTAAAAGCTTTCCCTCTGAGATTGGGAACACGACAAGGCTGCCCACAATCACCACTCCTATTTAACATTGTCTTAGAAGTACTTGCTTGAGCACTAAGGCAAGAAAATGATATAAAAGGCATCGAGATTGGAAAAGAAGAAGTAAAAATTTCATTTGCAGACAACATGATCCTATACCTAGAAGGCTGTGAGAAATCTACAACAAAGCTTCTAGAACTTATAAAGGAGTTCAGTAATGTTGCAGGCTATAAGATGCAAAAAAAAAAGATCAGTAGCATTTCTGTACACCAATAATGAGTAATCTGAGGAGGAAATAAAAAAAATATTTACAATAGTAACTAAAAGAATCAAATGGCTAGGAATAAATTTAACTAAAGATGTAAAGAACTTATATACAGAAAACTACACAATACTGTTAAAGAAAATCAAAGAATACTTAAATAAATGGAGACATATTCCCTCTTCATGGATAGGAAGACTAAACATCATCAAGATGTCTATCCTACCCAAGCTAATCTACAGATTTAATGCAATCACAATAAAAATCAACACTGCACTTTTTAAGGAATTGGAAAAACTAACTACAAAATACATTTGGAGAGGTAGGAGGCCTTGAGTTGCCAAAGCTATATTGAAGAAGAAATATGAAGTTGGAGGCATCACATCACCTGACTTTAAAACATACTGCAAAGCTACAGTGATCAAAACTGCATGACATTGGCACAAGGATAGACCTACTGACCAATGGAACTGAATTGAGAGATCTGATAAAGACCTTTGCATATACAGTCATCTGATATTTGACAAGGCCACCAAGCCCACTCAGTTGGGAGAGAGTGGACTCTTTAACAATTGGTGCTTAGAGAACTGGATATCCATATGCAAAAGAATGAGAGAAGAATACCATCAAACACCTTATACAAAAATCAACTCAAGATGGATCAAAGATCTAAATATAAGAGCCAAAACCATAAAGACTTTGGAAGATTATGTAGGGAAGCATCTACAGGACTTGTAATAAGAAATGGTTTCATGAACTTCACAGACAAAGCACGAGCAGCAAGACAAAAAATAGATGAATGGGATCTCATGAAAATTAAAACCTTCTGCACCTCAAAGGACGTTATTAAGAAAATAAAAAGACAGCCTACCCAATGGGAGAAAATATTTGGCAACTATATATTTGATAGGAGCCTAATATCCTGCATATATAAAGAAATCCTAGAACTCAAAAATAAAAAAGGCAAACAACCCATTTAATAAATGGACAAGTGACCTGAAAAGACACTTTTCCAAGGAAGAAATACAAATGGCTAAAAAGCACATGAAAAAAAGTTCGACATCACTAGCTATTAGGGAAATGCAAATCAAAACCGCAATGAGATACCATCTTACACCCCACAGAATGGCAGCTATTAAAAAAACAGAATATAAGTGTTGGAGAGGATGTGGAGGAATAGATACCCTCATCCAGTGCCAGTGGGATTGTGAAATGATTCAGCCACTGTGGAGGACAGTTTGGTGATTCCACAGAAAACTAACAATAGATTTTCTGCATGATACAGTAATTCCAGTGCTGGGTATATACCCAGTAGAATTGAAAGCAAAGACATGAACTGATATATGCACACCAATGTTCATAGTGGCATTGTTCACAATTGCCAAAAGCTGGAATAAGCCCCGGTTTCCATCAACAGATGAATGGATAAGCAAAATGTGGTAGATACATACAGTGGAATATTACTCTGCTGTTAAAAGGAATAAAGTGCTAACACATGGAATAACATGGACGAATCTTGAAGACCTTATGTTGAGTGAAGGAAGCCAGGTATTGAAGGATGAACAGTATATGATTTCACTGATTTGAATAGAGGAAAATGAGCAGTCTCTGAGAACCATTGTCTGAAAGATAGGTTAACAAGAGAGAGAGAGAGAAGGGTAGGTTATGAGCCATCCCCCAAATGGACATAATCTTTGGTAAAGTGATAGAGTATAGTTGCATATTGAAGGATAGGACAAGTGGGTAGTGATATTACTGGGTTTGGTGGTGCAGGGTTAACACGTGGGTAGCTTAGGAAGTGCAGGTTAGAATACCCAGGGCATGTTACTATGAATCTTGTCACCCCATGAGTCAAGACAGGGGAGTGTCATATGCCCCAGGGAGATGGGGAGGAAGGAACAGAAAAGATCAAATGGAGTATTTAGTGGTCATGGGAAATGTTTTTCATTACCTTACAGTAATGGACACAGAACACAGTAAATATCATCAAAAATTATTAAACTGTACCATCTAAATTTTAAACTATACTGTAAACCATTGACAATGTTTTGTAGCTTTGTTTCACTATCTGTATAACAGTTAAAGCAATGCTACCATTTACACACAGAAAAAAAAGGTTTTAATATGGAGTGGGTAAGGGGGAGGGATGATCGGTACATGGGAATCTCTAGTATTCAGTATGTCACTTTGCTGTGACCTAAATCTTCCTTGAAAACTAAATGAAAATTAGGGAGACACTGGGGAATGAGAGGGGTAGGTGTCACGGTACACACTGGACATCAGATAATGCAGTGATTAAAGGAGAAAAAATAAAAATAAAAAATAATTAAATTTTTTTCCCATTTTCTTTTTTTGTATGTCCCAATCCGTTAATAATATTTTATTTTTAGTTTTTTTTTCTGAGTTTCCTTGTATTGTATCTCTTGAATTTAAGCTTATCATTATTATTTCATTTTCCTATTAGTTGTATTTCATTATTATATGGGCTTCATCTTCAAGGAAGGTTTAGATCACAGAAGGGTTACAATGGGGGCTGCAGAAGACCATTGTTGGGGGGTGTCTGGGATGGGGAACTCATGGGTGTAAGTTCATCTGAATATACATGAAAAATATATAAAATTGTTCAAATGATTGAGGGATGGGGCATGGTCACGGTGGGTACACAATCACTCAATAATTGAGGGAATACTGAATTCCCAGCCTGGAGAGCTCTGCCACATTCTCCAAAGGAGCAGCAACAGTTCCATGAGTGCAGGGGCAGTGTCTGGCAAAAGAGGATGGCCCACTGTTGGGTTCTTGTTATTGATGACTAACCTTATGAGTTTTTGCTCTTGTAATTGAAACTTTGCCTACTGTAATGGGGTGCCTAATCTGAGAGCCTCCTTGTTGCTCAAATGTGGCCTCTCTCTAAGCCAAATGCAGCTTATGAATGCATTACATTTCTCCCAATGTGGGACATGACTTCCGGGTATGAGCCTCCCTGGCAACAAGGGATTAATGCCAAGTGTCAACTGGAAACACTACTAGAAAAAACCTTGAATAATAGGGGGAAATGGTAAAGACAAACGAGGTCATGTGGCTAAGAGACTTCAAAAAGTGTCGGGACATCATCCCAGAGGTAACACTTACACACACCTCAGTAGGATCTCATAGAACACCAAAGTGGATATCACCCTACACAGAGGGGCTCCTGAGGGCTCTGGAGACACTCAGGTCCTATATAAGGGGGGATAGACCCAGGGATTGATGCTTTATCAGTGGGCTCTACTTTGGAATCCGTGCTCCTGAGAGTGAAGTGACAGAGTTGGACTCAAATAAGTCCTCCCTGCACATGGTCCATCAGTCCCTTCTATTCAAAACTATATGTGAGGCTGGAGTTCGTAGGTGTAGATCCAGGGACTGGAGCCTCTGGTTTGCCTATGTGCCAGCTTTGCCTGGAATCTTGGTGGAGCTGCAACTCCTACTCTACAGCTCAATGGACTCTCCCAAGTCAGCTGGTGAGGAGACGGTGATGATGGACAATGGCCATCCCAGGGAATGGAGAGAGCCTGCAACTGCAGGCAGGATAATCCCATCCACTGTATCCATGGGATATATGCTCACTTTCACTTGGACGTGGAGTGGACATCACCATTCCAGTCCCCTCAGGATTGGGGGAAGAGCTATGGATTAGAGTGCACTTAATGGTATTCTGTTGTAGACATACTGTGACTCAAGCATTGGAAGAAATTATAACAGTGAAGTGGAGCCAGTGGCCACTAGATGCTTTCGGGGTCGGGAAGGGAAGGCAGTTGTAATACAGGGGTTTTTTCAGGACTTGGGGGTTGTCCTGAGCACGTTGCGGTGATGGATACAGGCCATTTTACACCAGCATATACCATGCAGAGCTGTGTGGGGGAGAATGGTCTATGATGTGAACTGTGATCTATACTTAGTGGCAAAGCCCCAGGATGTGTATATCCATTGCAGGTGATGTGCCACGCTAATGAAAGTTGTTTATGTGAGATATTATGGGAGGTATGGTAGGTGGAAACCATGGGAATCCCTGTAATTTTTGTGTAACATTTATGTAATATAAGCATCAATATATATATATATATATATATATATATATATATA